>JAQFZM010000616.1:0-28338 GCA_034695785.1 Galumna obvia
TTAAGACACCACTCGGCGACTAAACCATAAGACGGGCGCTTCACTCGACCTGATTTTGTTAACTCTTCAGGTTTTTTTGGTTTAGACATCCACTCAGTATATTGTTTGCGTATAGAGGCTTTCACAGACCTATTCCAAGATACGTCTGCAGGTTGTAAAAGAGGAGTCATACCGCCGGGCATTACTTCTACTTTTGTGTCATGAAATGAGGCCATCGATGACTTAAAATCAATATTTCTATGAGATGTCGCCGCGTCAAGTGTTAAAAGTGTGCGATGTTTGGGGCCATTTTGACGACGAATATTATTGTTAAGGAAGAGCCCACCAGGTCTTTTAGCCCATACATTGACTCTCCAGTTATTCAGTTGCTCTCTATTCATTGACCCTTTTTCCGCGACCATAATATGTATTCCTTTAGGGAATGACTCTTTTTTTGGTACTTTTTTCAACCCCTTGAATATTATAGCTGGAATGCATTTCCGACCATCACTTGAGGCGCATAATATAAGGGTAAAACGCATTCTCTCATATCCGGTTGTTTTAACTGCAACAGAAGTAGAGCCGACTCTATCATATGTACGATTATATGGTAAATCGAAAAAGACCGGACACTCATCCATATTATATATGTTAAAGTCTTTATACTCATTATTGTGTCTGAAGTTTTCAATTCTTTTGAAAAAAAGTTTTGCGATCTCTACAGCATTTTCGGGAATTTTCTGACCCGAAGTGGTCACTACTTTATATGCTAACCGATTGCGTTGAAGGAAATTTCTGAGCCAACCATTTGATCCTTTGAAAGTTTCCCCAATTTCTTTAGTTTTGCTAAATATATCCAACGCTTTAATTGTAAGTAACTCTGATGTTACGGCCAATCGTTGCTCTCTTTGACTTCTAAACCATATGTTTAACTCATCTTCGACTTTAGGAAACTTTGGTTTTCTATCTTTGAATAGACGTCTCCTATCTTTCGTACTAACATTTCTGTCATTTGATTGTTTGATGAGTTCCTCTTTTTGTTTCATCCAATCGATGACATTCTTTCGACTTATATTTCTATTCAGTTTCTCCTTAACAATATCGACAGTCAATGATTTATTGCCGTTGTTTTCATCACAAATCTTAGTGACCTCGAGTTTGAAATCTAAATCAAACGATGAAAACTTCCTTTTTTTCTTTAAGATTTGTTTCTGAATTGTATTATTCGCCAAATTTATATCTGTGTCCTCTTCGGACACTTCCATTAATTCAATAATTGTTTGATTTGAACTCATAATATACTAAACGTTAAAAAAAGAAAGCATTGATAGGATTCATAACAACTTCCGTTTACTTTACAGTTTTTATACTTTTTGACAGTTTTTTAGTCAAAAACTTAGTGTACTATTATCCGGACAATAGTACACCCCTTAGCAAAAATCTACATAATAGTACATGTACTGCTAGGCGAGGTAAAAGGTTAATAAGATAGAAATCCTTACTCTCTTTGAAGACATTTATTAAAATTTAGGTAAAATTTCTTGTTTTGCGGTTAAATCAAACAAATGACACAAATTTTTATATTTTCTATTATTAATGAATAATAATTTCGTTTATAAATTAAAAGTTTATATATATTAAGAATTTTAGAATAACTTAAGTCTAAAACTTATAAATAAGTGATATATCAGTAAAAGATTTTTGAATCAATTGTTTGAATTTAATTATTATTAAATTTTAATTATAAACTTCGCGTTCACTAAAAGTTTTAATTCAAAGTAGAGTTTTGTTATATTAGTCGTCGAATAAACTAACGGACATTAAAACAGTTCCATAGATTAGACAATCAATGGATGCATTTTTGAAAGAACACCTCGACATTACTCAGGACGATGTTTACAAGTGGATTATGAAACACCGCTCGCGAGTCATTATCAACAAAATTGCATCTATTCTTCAGTTTATTGTTGTTCTGTTATTAGTGACGGGAAGCGATTGGAACAAAAGATATAGCCTAACCAAACTCTGGATCTTTCTCAGTTTTATTATCATGATGACACTTTTAGAATTGATTCGTTACTCAGACTTTTTGCTCAAACATTATGGTCTCTTACATTACTTGGATGGAACTGAAGGAGGAAGTGGTGGTTCGCAGATAGCAAAGAGAACTTCTTCGACATCACAAAAGAAGAAATGAAGGACTCTTTAAAGCATATTATTTATGAATTTTGAGTAAACTATAGTTTTAATAAAAGAATTCAATTTTTGAAAAAAAAAGTTTATTTTGTGGTTAAAAGTTTTAAGTTTAAACCAATTAATAGATAATAAATTTTTAAAAGTCTTTAATATTTAATGGTTTTATGTTTTGTTTTGTGTCCACTCATACTCTAAAAGTAAAGGTCGGATATCTTTTCATAGCAATATATCAGGGATTGATAAAAGTGTATATAATATCAATACTTTTGTCATTTATTTCTAAATATTAAGTTTTATATTAAGTATTATTTTTAATTTAAACTTTAATTATTTAAAGACTTTTCGACAAATAATTTGAAAATCATAGATATTATACAGAAATTCGTGAGACATAAAACATTTTTTATAGTATAAAGTTTAAACGAATAAATAAATAATTTTTTAGTATAAATTATTAAAAAATATTCAAAAATATAACTTTTAAAGTAATGTTAAACGATTTCATAAATCATGATTAGGACCGACTCGACGAGCAATTAGTGAGAGGTATTACTATTTTCATTGTCTTATAATTTCATCGGTTTCTTGAAAATTGTTAACTAATACCAGTTATAAGTTTAACTAAAGTTTATAAGAAAATAATTTTACATTTTATAAACTTTAATTAATTGCCTTAAAATTTGTGTTTAATGTGTTATTAATAACGACTAAACTTTAGTTAAATTTTGAAAAAGCAATGATTAATATAATTGATCTAATCTGAATCTAATCTAAATCATTTTAAATAAGTACTTAACTTATTTTATTGCAAAAATTGTGAAATTCGTTGAAATTCTCTTTAAAAGTGAGTTTTTAAAGTTTTTTTATTCTAACTTTTAATTTATTTTAGAAACAAAAGATATCTTTGATTTTTATTAAAACAAATTTCAATTTTTATGAATTATTTTATGACAGACTTTCGATTTTTTTTTATTTTATTATTTATATGAAATTTTGACAAAAATTCAATAAAATATTATTTCCTCTTTGAATCCGATGGCGTTACCGACCATATGATAAATAAGTGATATTTAGTTGAAAAATATATTTTATGATTTCGCTAAAAAAAATTCGCGATTATTCTTCAAAATAAATTATAAATATATTGTGTTATAAAAGTTTTAAAAATTTTAAAGGGTTTTAAAGTCAAAGTTCTTAATCATTGGAAAAGAATAACTTAAATGATGTCAAAAATGACATTTTTAGAAATGATTTCAATTATTTTTCTCACACTTATTGTAATTCGAGTGATTTTAAGCATTTTAAAAGGTATTTGGACCTCTTTTCTGGGATATGCTCTCGGGTTCGGCATTAAGTGGAAAACTGGTGATAATGTGTGGGCTGTTATTACTGGCGCTACGGATGGCATCGGTTTGGAATACGCGAAACAATTGGCAAAAATTGGATATAATTTAGTGATTATTAGCAGAAGTGAAGACAAATTGAAAATTACAGCGAAAATGTTGAGAAAAATGTACCCCAACTGTAATAAGGTTTACATTTAAATATATATTTAAATATGATTATATAATTTAATTATATACATGTATATGATGCCAATCATTCTATAATATTTATCATATAATGTATTATATAATTATGCATTGATATATAACAGAAATGTAAAAAGAACAGTTCATATTGGATTTGTCCTATTATTTAAAATCGCTTTAATTATAGGTTAAAACAATTGCCGTTGACTTCAGTCAAAATGATATCTATAGTAAAATCAGTGAAGAGTTGAATCTTTTGGAAGTAATTGACGTTTTAGTAAATAATGTGGGAATTTGTTACGAAAATCCCGAATATTTCACTCAAATTAGTTCTAAATTTAACGAATCGTATGTAAACGTAAATATGGTTTCGTATATAAAATTAATTGAAATGGTTTTACCAAAAATGGTGGCACAAAATCGTGGTATTATTATCAATATATCATCGATTTCAGGAATTAGAGCACATCCTCTTATGACCACATATTCCGCGAGTAATTCATTCATTTATTAAATAAAATTAATATTAAACTTTAAATTTATAGCCAAAGCGTTCAATAAAATCCTATCGGAAAGTATTTCTCTCGAATACGAATCAAAAGGAGTGACAGTACAGACAGTATTACCCGCAATGACAGACACTAATTTGTTGAACAAAACTTTTCAGTTCAAAGTATTTGTTGTGTCGGCCCAAGACTTTGTTAGTGAAGCCATAAAAACCATTGGTATCGAGTCATCCACTTTTGGTCACTGGAAACACAAATTACAAATGTTTTTAACCGAATATTTTCTCTTTCTTTTTGGCCAAAAAATACACTCAAATATAATCTTCAATTATATGAAATTAAACAGAAATTTATCGCATCGAAGAGTTAATCAAAAAACTGCTTAATTCGTGACTTAATTTTTTGTGAATTTAATTTTAGAAAAATGTTTTTTGTTGTAAAATTGTCTCTAAATTTTATCGAATTTTAAATACAAAAGTCTTTATACTTTAACTTATTTTAAATAAAAGTTCTAAAAATTATATTCAAAAAAAGGTCTATACATTAAACCCCAGAAATATAAACAATTTTATTGGATATATAGAGTACTCCACTTATAGAATACTTTTCTATTGTATTTATCTAAAATTGCCAAGGTATTACTTAATATTACTTAATGTTCAATTTAGAGGAGATGTTTGAGATTTAGAGCGAAATTATTAATATTTTTTTGTTTATTTAAAAGTTTAAATTTTGTTTAAGAATTGTCTGAAAAGAATTCAAATAAATGATAATAATTTATAGTTAAATGAGTTGCAATTAATTCTAATTTTGTAAATAATATTTTGAAAAAGATTTCACTTCAGTTTCAAAATTCAATAAAAGGTTATATTCTGTGATCGTAACGTCGTTTATGAACAGCATATATATATTAAAGTCTTTGAATGGATGGACGCAATGCTTATGTCATTAGAGTTGAGACATAAACACAACATTTGAGTCATACTTTGAAACTGTTTTCTCAAATTAACATCAAATCCAGTCTTTAGTTTCTATTCATTTAAAACTTAATTCAAAACTCATTTTAATTGAAATCAATTAAATTTTTCTTTGAATTTAATCCAATACTTATCTAAACTATTAATGACTACAAAAATGGTAATCATTTAAAAGTTTAATCAACTTTTTTATCATTAGATCTGATTTTGAGATAATTTTGATTTAAATGTCTTTTTTGAAAAAATTGATTAAAAGTAATTCATTTAATAAAAACAATGATTTAACTAATGATAAGTCAAATAATGAGTCGTTTAAACGTAAAGTGGAGAGAAAATTGGTTCTGGTAATCATTTCACTCTTTTATTGATTCATAAAAAGTGGTTAATAAATGTCTTAATTATAGAGTCAATCAGATCCGGAACCTATTCTTGATTTATGTGAGTGTCGTTTAGAGTCATTGAGTCCACAAATACAGTCGACAATCAAAATATACAACAAAACTGATTGTCGTTTTGATGGCAATCTTTTAACGACATTTGGTTTGGAACCAATTAATGGATTGAGTGCTTTGACTGCTTTACATCTCTCTAATAATCGGATCCATTCTATCGGACACTATATACAACAGTTAATACATTTGAAGGTAAACTTCAACTACAAATACAGTTAATCCTCTATACATCGAACACCAAAATATCAGACTTAGAGTTAGACTTATATAAGATCTGAAAATTGGCAAGGTACAGTATATGCATAAATACCATCTCTCATTTATCTTAATCACCATATGCTTTATTATTATACAAATAATATATATACAAATCTCTTACTAATAAACAAATAATAATAAAAGTTAAGACTTGCAATTCATTAGGGAAAGACCTTGGTATAAGGGCTTATTTATGAAAATGATCTAAAATAGCCTAAAATCACATAAAACTTAAATTTTAAATAATTTTTAGTTTTCTGTTGTATATATGACTACATTTAGTCATATTTTAACGTATTTTATCAAAATTAATGCAAAAAAATTAATAATTTTCGACAAATAAGTTTATTTTGTAAAATTTGTCTAAAGCTCACATTTGACAAGGTGCAACAACATTTTCATTTAAAAACTCGATTTTTGGCCATTATATACATTATTTGAGTTTTTCTCAATTGTTTTTCAAATTATAGCTTTTTATAAATTTTGTTCCTAATTTGCCTTGCCAATTTTATCCCCTTTTCTCCTTTCCTTGTGGAGGGAGGGGTATCCTCTGACTCATCTAGGGTGTTATATTGGTAATACCCCCTATTTGCCATTCATGGTATTTATACAAACACTATATATTATTGAATTATAGAAAATGTTCGATATATAGAGTTTTTACTTATCTTTTATTAATTAATTAAAATATAAATAAATTAATTTATGATTTGTTTAATTTGAGTGACTATTCATTAGATTTGTTTGTTTTGTTTTATTGGTTTTTATTAGTCTTAAGTATTTGTAAAACTTTTATTTATTTATGTTTTTATAGGAACTCTATTTGAGTCATAACTGGTTGTCATCACTGCCTGATTCCATATCAAGTCTACCGACGCTTAAGATATTGTCTATTCGTGACAACAAATTCAAAGAATTGCCTCAAAGTTTGACTGATTGCCAGTCATTGAGTTGTATTGATTTGGCTGACAATCAAATAAGTCTTTTGCCTAAAACTCTACTAAAACTAAAATTATTGAAATCTCTTCAATTGGAGGGCAATCCTTTGTCAGATCCCCCTCAAGAAGTATGCGGTCAGGGCTTTGAAGCAATTATGACTCATTTATATCGGATGAGTCGTAAAGACACTGAATCTAATGATAACGAAAATAATTGTGATATCGATTGGCGTTTGAGTGGTACCGACGATACCACTAATGATCAAAAGGAGGATACAATTGAAGTAAAAAAAATTGTTTTTCGTTTAATTTAATTTTTAATGAGCTTTTCGTTGAAAATATTAAGTTTTTTCATTATTGCTTTCTAAATGAAATTCAAGAGCACAGGTATACCAATCAATAAACAGTTTTTATTGGAAAATTAATATTCTTTTAATAGAAAACAATTTTAATGTTTTTATAACACAAAAAAAATTTAATTAAATTTTGAAAAAAATGAAATAATTTACCGAAAGTTCTTTATGTGAAACACCCAAAATGTAAACATTTTTGTTTGCCTTATAAAACGTATTCCACTTATCGAGTAATTTTCTTTAAATTGCCAAGGTATATTTTCAATCCTGAGAAGATGTTCGAAATATAGAGCTTTCAAAATATAGAGCATTTACTATATCTTATTCTGAGCTAATATTTCATTAAAATAGCGGTAAAACAAAATGCTTTCCATTTCAATGAACTCTCGAAACAAAGAATTTCTGTTTGAAAGTAACCGAAAATAGAAGTGAAGATCGAAAATGAGTTTAAATTTAGTTTTAAATACATCTTAAGTGAGAAAATGCTTTGCAATCAATGTTTCAGTCCTTTGAGTTTGGAAATGGAGCGCAACTAAACTCCCGACACAACCATTCGTTTATTATTCCTATTATTAGAGCTGAGGGTATAATACAGGGCATATAATAAATGAATTTTTATGTCCCAAACAAATGTTTTGTATATTTATGTTGTGTTGCCTAACATTACTATAATATCAATAATATGTTTCTATTTTTGCTTAATTACTGGAGAATAACCAAATACTCTCTTTAGAAAATCATAATCTATTCATAAGTTAACTTAACTTATCTTATCTCAATTCTCTATCTAATTATTCCTTATTATTGCTTAATAAACAAGGTTATAACATAATGGAACTTTTGTTTTCTATTCTAATATTAATTAATTATTCACTGAAATGCATATGAAATGAATTAAATGAGAAATTAGTTACGAATAAAAATATTGTATTAAATGTATTACTATTCCCATAATTTGGTTATTCCTAAGAAAACTCGTTTCCCTTCAATCGATTCCGTTTTTTATTGTTATTAAAATTCATTTCTCGTATTAAAGAAATTTATGTATTATTTTAAAAATAGAATTCTTTTGAGAATTTCTTCTCTTTTATATAAACCGACACAAACTCTCAAAATATTTAAATTTTAAAATTTTTATACTAATATTTTAGTATAAAAACTAACGTTTATATCATATTTGATATAATAAATACGTTAATTATGGTAATTCTTTCTAACAATAATTTCCAGATGAAATTAAAGCCCAAATTTGCAAATAATTTAAATTCACTTTTTTTATTTGACACAACTTTGATGTCCCCCCACTTCACATATGCACCGGTCGTTCACAAAAACACAGAATACAATCCATTATCAAAATTATCAGAATCTAAAGGCATGTATTTAAACAAATTTTTGTTTTGCTTTTCGCCAATTCTTTAAATTAAGAGAAATTCTAATAAAAAAATTGTTTAAATTTTAGGACCAAAAAAAGCAAAAACTCATTGAATGGGAACGAAATTTTCAATTCAATAATATTTCAGATGACTTAAGTAAAGAGTCTTTGAAAAAGAAGGACTTATTGTCACAGTTATGGACAGAACAGCGACAGATGTCCGCAGATATCTCTAATCGCCAGATATTGAGAGATCAAAACCGGAAAAATCTTTTAGAAAACATCACTCAATGTATGTCACAATTGATTTATTCATAAAATAATTAGTTTTTTAAAGATATTATAAAATGTTTTTATGATTTCAGTGGAAAAACATTCCAAACTATTATTCGATAATTTATATAATTGGGAGGAAAAGCATAGAAACCAAATAGAGATTCTCGAAAGAGAAGAGTGTCAACTACTGGATCTTATGCTCAAATACGACCATAAGGTTGATCTCAAGAAAAACGCCATTTTAATTGCAATGCAAGAGATGTTAAATAATGAATCAAAACGTTTGGCGCTCAGCGACGAACTCAAGGAATTCAATCAATTAGAACTCAGAACTAAAATCAATGAAATGGTATACAAATAAACAACTTTTTTGTGTCTTAAAGTCTTAACTTTTCTATATTTTAGGAACGATTACAACGAAAGGCATTTGAGGCCTTACAACAAACCAGAGATTATCGCAATCAAAGTATTACAAATCAGATCCTTTTGATTGAAAACGAGTTGACTGAACTGACCCAGGCAGAAATGCAAAAGAGAGACGACCGTTCAGACATCATTTTAACAGAAATTCGTTTTCAACGATCAAAATTAGCAGCACTTTTGTGCCAACTCTTGGCTCAGAAGAAAGAACGCGAACAACAGCTCAGAGAACAATTGAAACAAATGGAAAAGAGAAGAACACAAATCGATGACAACGATTTTTGGTTAGTCCAATACCAGTGCCTTCTGGAGAGACAACCCATCGAAGCACAAATACAACAATTTGCTATTGAGGACAGAATCGGTCGCGTTTTGATTGAAGTCCATAAAGAATATGAGAGAATTAGAGAATATTTATCTCTTTTCACAGAATTAACGTTTGATAGACTTAACTCAATGTCAGACAAACAACTTTTGAATTTAGGTATCGATGACTACGAGTTGTGTAAACTTATTAGAGATAAATTGGACGAACAGTCTTCACCGGTGGGCGCCTTATCACAAACTCCATCAATAGAAGAGCCGACCGCACCCTTAACAGAACCATTAACAGAACCCTTAGGAGCCGAAGCTTCCGCCTCTTCAATGGTTTCGATATCAATAACAGTATTGACACAACAGTTGTCTGATGTGAAGCTCTGGCATCAAACAGAATGTGTTATTTGTTTTGACCAAAATGTGAGTCATTTTTTAAAAAATGTGACAAAAATTAATATTAATGTGTTTCATATTCAGTGCAATATTGTATTTCTACCCTGTGGTCACGTCTGCACGTGTGAGGGCTGTTCATATCTGATCCAATTATGTCCGTTATGTCGAGTTGCTATTGATATCAAACAAATACTGAACACTTAGTGCTCAAAAGGTTTGAACAAATTATTGGAGAAAATTGTTTTAATTTTCGTTGATTTAAATCAATATTTTATGACATTTTAAGACATTTGTCTAATTGTTATGCAATTGTTTGCCATAATTTTAATGATATTTTAATATTAATAATTTTAATAAATTCAAATAATATTATCAACACTTATAAGTATTTTAATCTATTCTTACATCGAATTACAAGTGTTTTATTCACAAATTGTTATTAAAATAATATATTTTAATATTTATTCCTTTTATTACTAAAATAATCAAATGTTTAAAAGTTTTTCCATAGATTTAAACGATTTGGTTATTATATGTTATCAGAGTTTTAAATACACTTAACCTCCAAGTTTTATGAACACCAAGTTCTATGAACTGACCAGGTTTTGTGAACATATTTTCAAAACCACTCACATAGAGATAATGTTAAAAATATACCAAGTATTATGAACTGACCAGGTTTTATGAACCAAATGGTCTGCACCGTTATGTTCATAAAACTTGTAGGTTGAGTGTAATTAATGGTTTGAAGAGATCTAAAAGACAACTCACCTTAAATTACAAATGAATTATTCACTAATATATCAAAGGTATGAAAAACATTTAATATTCAGATATTGTTTAAAAAGTGTTAAGGATTTGAGAAAAAGAAAAGTGAAAATACAGTATAAGCTGTCTGTTATGGAGGGGCAAATGACAGATAAATTTGTTCACAACAGACAATGTATAATAATTAACATTTAAAGATATAGCGATTCATACAATTTATCAATTTATGTCCATAAGACAGATAATCATAACATCCATAACAGACAACTTCTACTGTATATCGAATAATATGTTACCAAAAAAATGAATATTTTTTGAATATTAAAAGTTGTATTTATTTTAAACTTAAATTGTTTTACATAAATACAAATGAAAAGTAAATGAATGTAAAAAATCAAATATAATGTCTAATAATATGTTATAATAAGTTATAAATTATACATTCGTTTCATTTCCTCCATTTCTTCCAATTTTTTGTCGGCGTCTAATCGTTTAAAGGCCTATAAATCAAACAAATTATAGATTAAATTCATTATATCTTAAGAGAAGTGTTTGTAGTGATTACCCGATTTGTTTGATAATAGAGAACAACTAAATAACGGTTACAAACATTAAAACCGGATAAGTGGTCACAAGCATTCTTCGCGTCAAAGATGTCTTCAAACACAACAAAAGCGGTTCCCTTTGTCTCCTGAGTATTACCACTAAATTAGAGAATTAAATATATAATTAATGACTCATTAATGAGACAATTAATTTGTATTACATTCTTATTTGACGAATGGCTCCATATTTACCAAAGATATCATACATTTCTTCGGCGGTTATCTTATACGGAAGGTTTCGGACATAAAGAATTCGATTCACTTCTGGCGGTAGTCTTACCTAAACATCAAATAAAAGTAATCAACACTTTTTAGCTATACTTTACACATATTTTAGTTATAATTAGTTTAAACATTAAATTTGGCAAAAAAATTAGGGTTAGGTTTGGGTTCGCTTTACGTTAGATTAGGATTAAAGCAAAATAAAGTCACGGATTAGGTTTGGGTTTGTGTCATCATTTTTCCCAATTTTACCAAATTTAACTCAATTTAATTAAATTAAAGCTTTTGTGGTTCAATACTTACATTTGCCTTCTTCTGGAGCGCCTGCATCGCCATCTTGGAAGTGATAACGAGTGATTGTTGTTAGAAAACAAATCAAAGTTTCAAATATTATTAAAAATTAATTTTTATTAAAACGTTTTAAAACCTTTATAAAACCTTTTATTATTGTTTATAAAACAATATTATGAAGTAGAGGTCATCCCTGTCTATGAGTAGAGGTGTTCTTAGTTTTTTCAATAGTAACAAATTACCCGATATTTCCGTTGAGTTAAAACTTAATTAAACTTTTAATTAACTGGTATAAAGTAGATTAAACTAGGATATATTATTGCATTTAAGTTTATAAAGATATAATGATAGTTGTTTGGATCAAATTTTGATGAATTGAATAACAAATTCCAAATCAAATCAAATTTCTTTAACGAAAGGATAGTTTTTGGCGCTTAAATTACTTATCATTTGTTAGACTAATATTCAAAACTTTTTATAACTTTTAACTGATTTTCAAAAATTTTTTATTCAATAAATTTATTTTATTTTAATTTAATTTAATTCTTAATTAGAATTTTAAGTTTTTAGAGTTAAATCAATCGACGTTTTGAGCGAAAGAGAGTCATCTCTAGTATTGAAAATCAAAAGTAAGTGAAAAACAAATGAAAACAAAACGTTAGAAAAGCGCTAAAACTTAGACATTATTTTATTGCATCAGATTTTTGTCTTCAATTATCTTAAATGTCAACTAATTTAACAAATATTTTGTTTAAATGTTTTTTAAACCAGAGATTAATTTCACAGAAATTGTGTCCAATTAATCGACGGTTTCCCTCAAATTGTTTGTCCGATCAAAAGACCAGAAGATTATCACTAAAACCAAATATGTTTTCGTCACAAAATTATACAACGATTGCCATCGAAGGCAATATCGGTTCCGGAAAGACAACATTTCTTAAGCATTTGCAGACATTCAATACGGAGACCACAAAACATATCGAGTGTTTCGGAGAACCGATTGATAAGTGGCGGGACGTGAGAGGACTCAATCTCTTCCAACTATTGTCTGAAGATATCAATCGGTGGTGTTTCCCATTCCAGTCATACGTTCAGTTATCAATGCTTCAAATGCATCAGAAGTGTCCCAAATCGTGTGAAGTGTCGGTCAAACTGATGGAGAGGTCACTATATTCGGCCCGTTTTTGTTTTGTTGAGAACCTCTACCGTCGCCAACATATGAGAGATGAAGAGTACGCTATTCTCGATGAATGGTTCCAACATATCGTTAAAACTGAGCCCAACGTTGGATTAGATCTCATTATTTATCTTCGAACTGATCCGGAAGTGGTCTTTGATCGCATAAAAAAACGTAATCGAATCGAAGAGAAGAACCTAACCATTGATTATCTGAAGGATTTACACGAATTACACGAAGAATGGCTTATTAGCGATGGATTAAAGTTCACTAAACCGGCGCCCGTTGTTGTTATCGACGCAAATCAAGACTTGGCTGAAGTCAAAACAGTTTATGACAAACATTCGGCTGATATTATCAACAGAAGTGTTTATAATGTCTACAAACAAAATGTTTAACTCTTCACTCATTTATTCCTAAATATATATTTATTTCTTAAATTTTCTTTTCATTTAATAATTTTTTTGTTTAAAACTATTTAATTGAGTTTTAAATTCTTTTACAAAAAACACATTTTTATATGAAATGCATTTATAATATGATTTTGAAATTCTATTGTTTGGACCTTAAATATCTCGAAAGTTTTGATCCCAAATGATCATGGTCATATAAATCAGTAAGAAGTTCATTGCTTATATATTTCTTAATTCAATTAAAATATTTTTCTGAAGTGATGTTAATAATAGATATTTCATTACTCTTAATGACTAACTTTTATTGATTGATCGATACTTCTTATAACTAAAAGAGGATTTTATGGTCCACTTTATTAACTCAAGAAATTAAGTTCTAATTATCAGTATTTAAATAAAAACTGTATTTAATTTAAAGCTAAACAATAAAAACTATTAATCATTAATGAAATGTTAAAATCATATTATTTGAGTCAATGAAAGGGAATAAAAGTTTTTCAGATATTTTGTGTTACTTTATATTTGAGTGGAATTTTGTTGTTTACAAAAACAGAACTGAATTTATTTCTAAATTGAAATCATTTTAATTGAATTAATAATCAAATAAATATCGAATAATGGCTTTCATACGAAAGTCTACAAAATTGTTGGCTCTGAGACCCGCTATCAATAGGTTTGTTTCAAATCATATTTAAGACTTAATTGATTTTAACCACAAAAAACAGTTTCAATGATTGTCTTCGAATGAATGCAAGCATTTGGTCAGTAATTGCGGGCAAATATAGGAAGTTTGTGCATGGTACTGAACGAAAACTACCTAAACCTAATCCGGTACAACCAGACTCTATTCTCGAAGAGATCTACAAGATGGCACCGGAAAGGCTTCCCTACGATCACAGGTCTTTAGCCAAACAGTATTTTATGGTCCAAAAGAGTCACAACAGACTCATAGAACACAACAAAAAGATCCGAAAATTGGATAAAAAGATAAAAGCGGGTCGTTATGACAATTATGATTATGCAAATCGATGGTAACACTCAACTCACACCACAACACTCTAACACACTCTATGACACTAATTGTTGTCTCAATCTTTTGTTTGCATTCAAATGTCAATCCTTTGATTAATTAGTTATTTAGTTCTAATTTTGTGGTTATTTTAAGAGATATTGAATTAAGATTTAGTGAAATATATAATAAAATTTGTTTTATTTTAAACTAATTAAGAGTTTTATTGTTTGAATGAGAAGTAGTTTCCACTAAATTTGATTTTATGATAATTTGTTGAATTGAATTATAAATTGTTTCCATTCGTTAAATAATTTTTATATTTAAACGAAAAAATAATAAGTTATAATAAAATGGATTCCTATAAATGATCACAAATTTCCCAAAACATTCACTCAATTATTTTCTTATCTGTCAGTTATGAGAAGTAACTATAGTTTCAAATATTTTAAACTCATAACAAAAGTAAGAGTAGAAGTTTTAATACTAGATTTTTGTTAAGTCTCAGCGGTATAGTGGTTAGGTTAGAGCGGTAGAGCGGGTTAGAGCGTAGAACGGTTGGAGCGCCGGCCTAAAGACTTGGGGTTCGAGTCCTGCCACTAAAAGTGTCTTTAATTGACAAAAGAATACTATTTTTGTTAAATAAAAGATAAAAAAGTTTTATTTTTTTGAATTATAGTCTCGAAAATTAATGGTAAGCCTAGGATTCGAACCAACGACTTAAGGCATAATTACTAAAGCCTTAAACGATTAGACCATTTGAGTTATTACGAGAACTTTTGGATTAAAACTTATAATCTTTAGTACATTAGAGTTAAGACATCTCTGAATTCATATTTCGTTCGCATCCCTGAAATACCAAACTTATAGTAATATCAAAATTAAAAAGTCTCATCAGAAATGGTTTTTATAAACATGAGATGGCATTAAGTGCTCTCTAATAAAGTCGAGTGATAAGTAATGTCTTGATATAACTTTTTGAGTGAATTTGAAATTCAAATTCTGAATTAAAATTTTTAATTTAAAAGCAATAAATTTACCGCAAATAAAGAGTCATTTATTGTTTAATGATTTTTTTATTTATTTATAATTTTAATTAAAATTATATCTAAAAAGTGATAAAATGTCTGAGAAATACAAATGAATGATAAATAAAAAGTTTATCACAGCTTAAGATTATTGCGTTTAACTCAACTATTCTTCAATTCATTGGTTATATTGTCTTCAGTAGTCATTAAAGGCTTTTGTTCTTCTAATTCATTACAATTAGTATTTATATTATTATTATTAACAACTGATCCGTTGTTTTTGTTTTGTTTTTTCGACGACTTTTTCTTTTTTCTCTTCGATTCTGACTTTACTTTCGGTGATTTAGACTTTACTTCAATCAATGGCTCAACAGAACCGTCTCCTAAACCGCCGACAACTGTCTGGTTGTGTCCACTGACGGTTTGATTATTCTCAAGTCTGGCCTCAACCTGTTGTATGTGTGCGTCAACCAATACCTGTGCGGTAATAAATCCCTCATTTCTTGAGTTAAGGTCTGGAGAGTAGATTCCTTCGGAGTCCGACAATTGAATTGGAAGACAGTCTTCGGGTTCACTTCCGCTTTCCATCGGTCGAATCAATTGTAGATATGCCTCCCTTTCCCTCATCAATGCCTGAATGTCCTGAAATTTAAAGTTATTTTAATTTTTTATTATTTAGAAGATATAATTTGATGTAAATTACCTGTAAATTAGTGCACTGTTGTAAAGGCTGTGCCATTTGTGGGAATTGACCAAATGGTGGATATTGTGGTGGATATGACATCGCGGGCAGAGGTGTTGTCGCCGGATATGTCGGCGCCATAAAATTTCCACCAAAAGTATTGATTTGAGTGTTTGTCGCCATTAAATTACCATAAAATGTGTTCATCGATGGCGGGTAGTAATTGAGAGGTTGAGGGCCGGCCATAAAATTAATGGCTGTACTCAAATTTGTTGTATTTAGATTATTCATAGGAAAAGGGATCCCAAAATTCATTCCTAATTGAATGTTAGGATTACTGTTTGTATTGTTTCCAATAAGACTTCCGTTTGGAGTCGTATTCGGGGGTACGACGTGTTGTCCGTTACCTATATTTCTATCGATTTGTGCGTTCGGTAGACAACTGTCGGGTCGACGCTTTTCTAACAATGGATTTGTTAGATGTGATGACTGATCAGTCATTCCATGAGTGAAGGAATAGTGAGTGACTATCGGACGGCTAAGTCTGGGCCGAGGGTTTGGGATTGGGTTTTGAGGTGAAACAAAAGGCATCGGAATAGTGGACGGGGAGGCGATTGGAGTATTGATGAAAGTAGCGTTCGGTGCAATCATAGCGGGTAAGTGAGGACTTCCCAATTGCATCAAATCTCCAGTACTGGTCGACTTATTGTCAGAAAGGGATACTTTTCCTAAATTCCTGACCGTCAGAGCCGCTGATATAACACTTCCAGAAGTGTCGGAACCTCTTCGACGCGAAAGTCTGTAGGGTTTGATTCTGTTGTGCGCTTTAAGAAGTTTTTCGCGCTCTTTCTTAGTTTTTCGGCGCTGATGTCTATCGATGACAGCCATTTCCAACTGTTCTAAACTGTACTGTGAGTCCAAAGAGCGTCGATAGGAGTCATAAGATCGGTGTTGACTGATATCACTATTTGATGAATGTCTGGTTCCCACATATGTCGGCAAATAGTGGTTATTCCCACAATTATTCGGGTCATCAATAGCTCCCCGTCTGTATATAAAGTTAGGCAGAGCTGCGGCCCACGTCGCTGACAGGTCCTGACTCACCGCTGAATTAAGATTCATTCCGACCGGATCCGAATGCATCGAATGAAATGAAGGCGAATAACATCCCTTCGTTTGACAAATGTTTTAAACAATTAAATGAGTGCTTCAATGAAGACATTGGATGCAAACCTGTGACAACTGATGTCTTCTTCCAAACACTTTACTAATCATTTCGTGTCGTTTAAGACTAATTGGTTCGTTATTATGTGGTTGACAACAATGGAGAAAATATCTCTTCCAACTTCTACAAGAATTTGATGTCCAGACCCACGAAGAGGCAGAAACTCCGGCACCGAAAACAACTAACAATTGTAAGAAGACATACGTCAGGTTCGGCCGATCCGCTAATTTACAGGAATGAATGCCAGAACTGTCAGAACTGTCCATTGAGTCCGGATAGAGAGCGGCCGTCATATTAAGGGTACAACTGATTAAAAATTAAAATAAATTTATTTAAAATTTCAAAATTAATAGTTATATAAGGAGTCATTCTTTTACCTCCAAAAAACACACTTTAAGTTCAATAATAGAAATATTGATTTAAATATAAAATGAATGAATACTCACATAATATAATCATTTAATGAGTTTTTCCAATAAAAAGAATTCGTAAACTCATAGATATGCGAAACGTATGTTATTATGACCGCAATTATTGAAAATAAGACAAATAAGCCTTTTTTGGGGTAAATTTCAATCATTAGAAAAGAATAATAGAATTGAGTTGTAATAACTGACCCATTCTTATGATCATATGCTCTATTTTTTTACTTTTCTTTCGATTTGAGATCTGTTTTTTGTTCATAAGTTTAACTTTAATGAGTCGATACATTGCTCTCAACATAAAATAATATCCGATCCCTAACGAGACAGTCGTCGGCACCAAAACAAAACATATTCTCATCACTGGTTTGAGTACTCCTACAAAACATATGCCTCGAAGAGAGTCGCCGTCGACCTAAACATCCAAAAAAGTATTTCGTTAATCAAATGACTAGAATTTGATGATTAAGTATACCTCTCCCAAAGCCAGTATAGTAATTGTCAACATTAAGGGTACACTCCATGCGCTTAAGTGAAAATATGCCACTTTTGAATCAACAGTCTCTCTATGAGAGACACCGGTTATCTGAAAAGACATTGACATATCCCAGGCATAGGCCAAGTTAATAAACCAGACCAGAGCTGCCATCGAGAAATAGTAAATCAATAAAAACACTGTTAAACAGTAGAAATTTTCGGCTGAGTTTCCCGGCTCTGAATAACGCGATGTATTGTCGGGTCGACACACGACTTCTTTGGAGCCGAAGAGCCAACCAATATATGAGATCATAAAACACAAATTCAAATAAAATATAATAACCGCCGGATAGCGATTCGATGACCGCCAATCGATGATGAAAGTGAGGAAAGCAAATATGGTGGACAAGAGACCAGTGACGGCGCCCTTTAATATAAATGATCGCACCTTCTGGTGCTCTTCACTCGTGTAAATTGGATTCGGACATTGAAGAGCACAGCCTTCTATTCCCGGATACCATATATTTTGGTCATCTGTTTGGACTAAAGGAGGCGAACACTTCGCACCCATTCCTTAAAGAAAAAACTTATTATTTTTAATGTTTAGATGAGTTTTGTCTGTTTGTGTATAACCCGATGTATTAAACTTGAGGTCTGTGTAGTCATTCTTGCATTTGTTGGAGAAGAGTGTTGTGTTGTCACAGCGGAGGAACTCTGGCCAGTGGTGGTGCTGTTCAATAAGACGACAGGGATGGCGAGTCTTAAGACACATTTCGTTAGTGGGAAGGGATACACGACTAGACTCGTTGGTCATAATGTCACACCGAGGGAAAAATGTGGCGCAAAGTACGGATTGCAGTGCTTTCCAACACTGAGGTATACTTCGGAGGCCTTTCCATCGATTGAGATAATCGTGGATTTCATTAAACGATTGGTTTTCTAAGAGAGGATTTGTTGTATACTTATAGGGAAGCGTCACATCTAAGCACTGGTTGTTATTAAGTGGACGGCACTGAGACTGACGGTAACAGTGGTCAGCACTGGTATACACCTGACTGTACGACACTGTCGACGACACTATCCTTTCATTTAGAGTAACAAAACTGATTGCAATTAAAATCAATTTTTGACACAAATTTTGAAATAATTTATTTAACATTTTATTTAATAAATCAAAATCTAAACAAAAAAAATTAACAAAATATAAGTTTTAGTTAAAATTAATAAAAACGAACCCTCTCTTTGAAAAATTCAAACTTTTTTCAGCGCAAATGTTTTGTTTAAAAAACTATACAAAACAAACATTTATATAACTTTTGTCAAACTTTTGTTAAAATCATTTGATTAAAAAGACATCATTTGATTAAAACTGTAGAAGTGATCAAATGTTAAACATTTTTTGCATTATTTTAATGAAAACTTTTGATTTTAATATAAATTTTGTTGTTTTCAAAGCTATGAATACTGTCTTTTGAAGCCATAATATATCAAAAGACAGGAATTTTCTCAATGAGAACAACGCCTGAAGAGCGCAAACCCTGAAGACTGCTTTCATCCAATGCAAGGTCTGTCACGTGAAGACCACACACAGACCTAACCAGTTGTCTTTATTCATAGCCAGTGCTTCCACTTTTGATCCATAAACTGAAAGATTCTTTTCATTTCACTTCACTTTTCACTAAAGGTTTTACTTTTCAAATACGACTCAAAGGAACTCCACTTTTCTACTAATTTGAAGTATTCAACAATTCTGAACTCAATTAAGTAAAAATTACTTTTTTTAAAGTAAATATCAGTAAATACCAGTTCCACAAACCATTTACCACTTATTCATAATAGAAAACCAAAATTTCCACAAAATTGTTAGCAATCATTTGCTATTTGTTAGAAACTAACCCTTACTTATTGGCTCACTTATTGACTAACTTTATTGAATAATTCAAGTACTCAAAGCGTTACTTCACTTTTAGATAATTTCACAATAATTTCAGAATAATTTCAGAATTAAAGTTATAAAGAATTTAAGTTTTTTTTTATAGAATTGACTTAATTTTTGTATTATCACTGATTCGGTTATATCTAAGTTTAAACATTTAAACAGATGTTTCTCTTCACAAATAAAACCAATTTTTATCCTTTTTATGTGAATTCTATTTTACGAAATGAATGATAGCTTCAATTGATCGATTGATCAAGGTGATCATTATAGCAATGGATCTAAATAAGAAAAATGTCAATTATGTGATCCGATTAATCGAAGAATCGGATTTCAATCAAATTCTTAACAAAGTTTGGCCAATACTCGACTTCACGGGTGATATATATGAGAATCAAGTGATGATGAAAGTGGACCAAGGCACTTTTGTTGCACAGAATATAACTTCAGGTAACATTCTTTTAAATATCAGTCAACTAAAGATATTGTATCAAGGTGAATTATTGGGCATTTGTAGCGGAATCAATATATCGACAGATATGGCAATGATTGGACAGTACGGTGTCTTACCTGCCTATAGAGGAATAGGTATTGGGACAGCCCTTTGGCATAAAGTTATGGAACATATCGGTGGGGAAAGGAATATATCGCTGTACGCAATGGACCACATGTTTGATAAATACGTCACTAAAAGTAATTTTAAATATTTTGCCGAAAAACGGGCCAATCGTTACGCGGGAAAACCCGATTGCAGTCAATTAATTAAAGAAATGGAAGGCATTTCAGTCGTTCCCATTAGTAAAGATAATATTGAAAAAGTTATTCAATACGACAAAGAAATTTGTGACGGTTTGGACAGAACTGTACTCATAGAAGAGGTCTCAAAGATTGGACAATATGTGAATAGAGTGGCACTCAATCTAAGGGGAGATGTTTTGGGCTATTGTGTGGTAAAGGTATCCAATTTAAACACAGGTATAGTTGAACCTCTTTATGCAAACGATGAAAAAATCGCTGAATTATTGATCGCAAAATGTTTTCAATCATTGGATATTATCGGAACTAATGGTGTGGTGTTTCCCACGTGGAGTATCAATCATAGAGTGGTTGCAATCGCTAAGAAAATGGGTCTCCAAGTGGTCAGAAGTACTGCCATATTATTTACTAAAAAAATAGTCGAAGGAAATATGGATCGCATTTATTGTATTAGTAATCGTTGTTTCTATCCGTTTTGATTAATGAATGAGCAATGAATGAGTCAGACATGTCGTCCACACATCGCACACATGTCTGGACACTCAAATCATTATTCTTTTGCAAATTGTAATTAAAATCCCATCGAATAACTAAATTACTAATTATTTGATGTATTCTTTGTCTGAAAGTACGACAAATTGAAAAGAATTTTCTTATGAATTGATTATAAATACACGAAATAAATTGTTTTCTATAGAATTCATGTTTCAAACATTCAGTTAAAGAAAACTGAAGTCAAACCCATAAAAATCATATAATTATAGCAATTACTGGAAAAGACTAATAACGGTATATAAGAGGCGAAAATAATCGATTGGTTTAACCATTATTTTAGATAAAATAGATTATAGTCTTACGGTTCGCTCAAAAATTGAGTTTTTATTATTTGTTTCTTCTTTTCTACAATAAATTATTGGTTTAAGTCTTAACCGCTTTAATAGAAAGATAATTCTCTACTAAAAAGTATTAAAGGCAACGGAAAAACAGCTCAGAATATGTCGATTCTTCTATAGTAGATTTGGTTTATTCTGACTTATTCTGAGTTTTTTAGGAATTTCTTTTCTAAGAACCGGAAAGAATTAAAAATATTTATAAGAAATTCTTACCTTTTATACGGTTATACTCTTATAAAAATAGAGGTTTAGTAGAGACTGTTTAATAATAAAAGGCCTTAAAATAAAACTATTATTAGAAATCTATAAACAAATTATAAATCAATAGAAAAGTCAACAAAAATCTTGATTTAATAAACAGTATTTGATTTATAGTAATATTTCTGTTTCTGTTTTTATTGTCTGTAATTATTATAATTTACAGTAAATTTACATAACTTTGAATTCTATTTGAAATTATCTAAAATTACTTTCACTGATATTTTTGATAATTTTTTGTCATTCATTCAAATTTTTTGCTCGACTCGACCTCAAAAAACAGTTCACATTTAAACACATGTGTCCGACAGTTACCATAATCTTAAGATTTATATCTAAACACTTTGAACACCGAATAATCGGAAAATTGAGGACAAATTTCTGGA
Organism: Galumna obvia; assembly: GCA_034695785.1. Taxonomy (NCBI): domain Eukaryota; kingdom Metazoa; phylum Arthropoda; class Arachnida; order Sarcoptiformes; family Galumnidae; genus Galumna; species Galumna obvia. The sequence continues at coordinate 22,522 of JAQFZM010000616.1, forward strand.
TATAAGTATCAAATCTAAAAAAACTGATTTTAAATCTGATTTAATTAACAATTCTTTAAACAAAAGTATTATTTTTTGGTCAATAAATCAAATGTAACGGAAAATTATTAAAACAAATAATAAAATAATGTTTTCATCAATTTAAACAATATGGCTAAAAGTTCCATGGCTAGTTTCTTAAAATTTCAGTTAATATAATATATAAATAATTGTATAAAACATTAATATATTTTCTCTAATAATCTCTGAAACGATGGGATGAGTAATAAAACAAAGAATAGTTGATATACGAAACACAATCAAAACGAAGAGATGTGCCCTATGTATGGCTCAAATCAAGACTAACAATGGATTTGGTATATAATGATGTCTATCACCAAAAACTGTACTTTCAATGTTGACCTTCAAAAGGGAAGCCATTGATTGTTTGCCAATTAATTAAACTAAACGGAAATCTTCAATAAATATCTGGACATTTGGAGAAATCTCTTTCCCAGTAATGGCCTCTATATATATAGTCCTCCTCTTTTGTGTATGGATTTTGTTCGCATTTAAACCAACTATTAATTCAAAATTAAATACAAATTAATAACAAAAATAAAATAAGTTTTTTCTAAAAGATTTCTAAAGATTTCAGATATAAAGCAAAAGTGATTTAAAACCAAAATTAAAACTTTTCTTAAAGACACCAAAAAATTATTGATTGAAACCTTTGAATACTAAAACAGTTATACACTGTATCATGATAGTTTAAGTGAATACAAACATTCTCAAATATACATACATTGGTTCCCACGATTCTCTTCTCTTTTTCCGTAATTTTCTCACTTCTCTTTGTTTTTCTTCTAATCTGTTCTTCTCTTGAGCTGCAGCTTCTGTTCCATTAAAACAATAATTAATTAAACAATAATTAAATAATTAAAGAATCAGTAAATACCGAGATCTCCCTCTTCCAGTTTCCTGACGTCAGGCCTCAACCGACTGTCTGTTTGAGGCAAACGTTTGGCCAATTCATCGGTCAATTGATTCAAAGACATTGAGAAGAGCGTAAAGTGATAATACTGTGCGGAGTCTTCAGGACGAGGGTTGACCTCCCATAAAAGGCGACTGTTGGGAATGTGCAAAGAATGTGAGGAATCACTTTTGGGAATATCGCCATTTAGGCCACTGCTCTCCGGCACAGGACTATCGCTATCATTAACACTAATCTCATCGTTAGTATCAGTGCCCGTCAACTGTCGCCTCAAACTATTAAGTTTAGACATCATTTTTCTTGGAGTCGAAGGGTTAGAGCTGTCGGTGGACGGCCTGTCCGGTACTCGAAAACGCTGTGAATGGTTTTTCATATACTCTTCGTAGTCATCGACAGCCACTGTCTTCAAATAGTCAGACCATTTGCCATAAATAAATCGCAATTTTTCTTTTCTATTAAAACCAATTCAATACATAATTTAATCGATTATATCATTTATGATATCATTTGTAAGAATTCCATACATAAGACAAACAAAACAACAGATATTAATGGAAAGACTCCTCTTATGTTTAGAAGTCTTATAAAAATAATTCATTAAAAGCATTCAATACTTTATTTTAAAAGTAATAAAAAGAATAAAAAGTCTTTACAAACAAATTCTACTAAAAATGCAAATTTATTTTAGGAATTGAAGCCAAAAATCAATGAAATATGTACTCAAATGGAAGAAAATTGACGATTAGTACAATTTTTATCGCCTCAAAAGAGAAGATGAAAGCATAGAAACGAAACTAATTTATTCCAAAAATATTCTCAATTATATTAAGAGTTACGGAATATTGAAAATAAGTTATAGTGAATACAAATTTTGCTGACTTTAAGAGTCGACTCTTATTCAAATTAATTCATACAAAAGGATAAGAGACTCATATATACATACATACATAGTATATGTACAGTATATAACAAAATAGAGCAAACGTTCAAATATTAGACTCATTATTGAATTCATTGAATGACATAAATAAAGGAATATTCTCTCATAAAAAACTTTAATATTCCCTAAGAGTAAAAGAAAAGCTGATTCTGTGCTCACATTGGATACAAAGTCAACAAAAAATTTTCAAATTATATTTCTTTTGATTTTAAAATTAAAAAATAAATAAATAAACTCTCATTTTTTCAAACTTAATAAGAATTTCAAATCCGATTAATTTTAGCGTAAAATTGAGTTTTGCTTTAAATTCAAAGATAAATAACGAGAAAAAAGTTGATCTAAACTTAATATAACAATAAGACTTACGTCGATGAAGTGATGAAACCATCATAACGATGTAGGTCTTTACCAAACCATCCTGCTGCTTTGAAATTTAATTGTGCTTTCATACCATTTGTATGATTTATTACTTCCATTAAACCATACTATAAATTATTAATTAAATTAAGAATTAATTGAGTTCTGAGAAATTTCATTATAATATTTAAATTGAAAACTGAGCTCTGAATCGAGTCATTAATTTTAATAAATAATTTCAATTAAATTTATAAAATATACTCTAAAAACAATTTAAAAAACAAAAGAAATCAATAGAAAACTCGTTAAGAGTCATGAAATTAACGGATTTATAAAACATTAAATTATATTTAAAAAAAAAAGAGAAAACACGAAAATATTAAATAATAAAAGGAGAAAGGAATCGATTGAATACCTGTTCAAACCATAACTTTCCAATAATTATATTATGAATACAACAGTTGACTTGTTTCCAGGTATAAACATCTGGTTTAGACTTCAGTTTACAAGTGATGGTTCCCTCGGGTTTTATTTCAATAGATTTTCCCCAAAAATTTAATTTAGGACAAAGAGTTCCCTGGAGTATAAAATGAGGGCTTTCGGCGTACCAAGCGCTTATAGGTGGGTGATGGCTAACTTGTTCTAGTACAACTTTAATGCCCAGGTCTTCGATTTCATACTCAAATGTCTCTCCCAATAATGGATTGAATGGTTTATTAAGTCGGAGCCAATTCGATGAATACGACGATACTATGAATGCACAGACATTCTGTTTGGATGAAAGCACAGAATAAATGTTTTGCTTTGAGGGACGAATTGAAAAATTATATTCATTAAATGCTTGAAATCATTGAAAACAATGAATTCAGTGATCCTTTTGTTTAAACACTAATTAAAACATTTTAAGCTTTTAATCGATTCATAGGTTTTGTTTACAAAAAAATGTCGTTATTATAACACTTTCATAAACTCTAACTAATAATTAAAACGATAACCAAATAATTGAAAAGTTCACCCTAGAAACTAAACTAAAACAAGATAAAATAACATTTATAAACACTGAACTCATAATATTAACTTTGATTTAAATTAAGGGAAAAAATGATCGATAAATGTTTTTATTAGATAATTATATTCAAGGAAAGCATAACAATAAAAAAACTCCCGGATGTTTTAGAACCAGAGAATAAACTAATTAAGAGATCAAGGATAATTTATAAAAGTTTAAAAACTAGTTCATTTCAAATAAGTTAAATTTAGAAAATAAGTATAAAATTGAATTCGAGTAATAAAAATAAATACAAAACTTTGAATAAATAAAAAAAAGTTAAAAATAGTTAACAATAATTATTATTAAAATAAAGAGAAGTTTTTCCTTCTCTTTATTGAAACTTTGATTCGAGCAGAAAAACATTTTTATTTGATTAAAAGTAATAAAATAAAAATTTAATGTAAAGAAAGAACAGTATATAAAAGAGTAACTCATATAAAGATTCTGAACAGAATAAATGAAAAATAACAAAAAGAAAAACACTATACAAAATCACAGAATAAATTATACCCTCGAGAATGTATTTACTAACAGATAATCAGAAAAACAGATCCGATAACAAAAGTTTGAAAAAATCAAAGTAATACTAATTTAAGTATAAAAAGAGAAAAAGTTTTTCAATTCTTTGAAGTTTTGAGAACACAATAAAAGACAATATCTTAACATATCTTAAGAAAATAAATTTCTTTTTGGATTTAAGGGATGGCATCAAATCAAGAAAAGTTAAGAATAGAATACAAAGTATTAGTGTTTAGACAGACCTCCATTCTCTCAGTGGGATCGTCCGACTGGTCAGCAATATTAAGAAGTTCTGCGTATTCGAGCACTTCTGTCATCCGCTGAAGAAAACTGAGCGGTTCGTTGAATACCACCGGAAATGTAATTTTTGACAACTCTTTGCCGATGCAGTGCTTCAATATTGACCAGAGGCTCACTTCATCCCTGGGAACCATCACTGATGGAAGACGTAGTCTATAAACATATACAAAGAAATCAATTATTAAAAGGTTTGTAATAATTGAGTCCAACTATTGAACAGATATTCAAATATTTGTGTGAAAAATCATTTCTCTCTTTTGAATTATAAATGAATGACAGAAACAATACTTAAGGAATAGAGAAATATTCTATCAATTATTGAAACAAATGTATAATAAATAATAAATTTATTTAATTTATTTGGAAATCCATTTATTCTTACATAAGGTTTGAGTTCAAAAACTCAATCATTATATTAAATGTTAAGCAAATATATGTCACAAAAATAGTTTATTTAAATAAATTGAAGAACTAATAACTAAATGATAAATAATTCGTTAATTTTATACCTTTTAGTTTCACAATTTGTTGAAATTGTAGTCATTTTGATATGAATTTATATATATTTTAAACAATTATTTCTTTTATATTTAATTTGTAAACAAATTTCACACTCAATATGAAAGTCACGAAATACTGGATTTCATTAATTTATTAAAAATGCTATCAATTATTAGAAAATTTAATCTCAAAATATATTTTAAGATTGAACTCGACTCAAATATAAGGTTCGACACAAATATATTTAGAGATAAAAATATATTTATCTCTAATTATTTGCTTAAATCTTTGATAAGAAGGCAAATGAAGAAACGTTTTTATATTAAATTAAATTAAAATCTCTTTAAATATAAGTTTTTTAAGCGGAGACTAAAAATTGTGAATTTCCTCAAACTTTTTATAACGATTTTTGTATATAATTTCACAAATAATTGGCTCAATATTTACTTCAATTGTAATTCACAAATAATGAAGTTTTAGTCACAAAATCATAATTAAATTAATTATTAAATTATTACTAAATGAGAAACAAATGCAAAATCAAAACAAATGAATCACTTATTAAATAAAGGGATCGCTTTTGAGAAACAAATTAATTAATAAATAATTGGCGTTAATAATAAGTGTTACGAAAAAAACACTTTTTATTTATAACTTATTATTATTAAATTAATTATTAATGAATTAAATAAAAAGATAAAATCCGGGCTTAAAATGTGTATTAGAATTAAAGCCCACAAAAACTGTAATTTTGTTGTGAAATCCAACACAACAACAGTTCATTTGTTAGGATTGGAGTCACTCATACATAACGTAATAGTTGTTAAAGAGTGGATGTGGTCGTCGACATACTTTTAAGTACATTTCTGACAATTAAAAGCCAACAGTTTTAAACAAAAAGTGAACTGTCCTTCACTACAGACCAGTTAACTATTGATGAGATGATGAGCTAATATAAGAATCGCTGACTATTTAAACAATTCAGTTGTATTACACAATCAAAGAGACAACCATTGAATTGTACTCCAATGCAGTATATAGTGAATCAAAGAGTAAAACAGCACAGGATATTAGACCCGGAGTATGAGTGTGTGTATTCGATATACAGTAGTGTTCAAATCTAACTAGGACAACTTAACAAGCTATATTTCTTAAACTATTTATTGAAATGTAACC
>JAQFZM010000617.1:0-28312 GCA_034695785.1 Galumna obvia
TCATGAAATATAGCATTTTTCACTTATCATAACTTTTGTTAATTATTTAATCATGATAAAGTTTTTATACAAAATTCTTTAAAATGCACATGTTTAATTTGTTTTTAAATAAATATTAACAAGATATAAATAGATTGATCATTTTAGCTTTATAAAAAAATAAATTATATATATTTTGAAATAAAAATATCATTAAAATATAAGTTTTAGTTCAGCATCAAAAAAATTAATTTAACCTTGATAGAATTTTTTTTAAATTATTTTCTAATACACCCCATTATCCAAGATCATTTTGGTGAAAACTGCTTTAGGATATACAAATCTGTTCAAAAAATATGAAGGTTTAAGTGAGTCTGGGTAGTTATGTCCTCAACTTTATATTTTTAAATATTTTTCACGACATTAATATAGTAAGTGTAATATATGTAATCGTTTTGCATCCACCCAATCATTTTTATGTTAATATTCAGTATAAAGTTTCAATTATTAATTCAAAGTTAAACTAACTTTATATAAGGTTAAAATATTTTATTGTTATTTTAGTAAAATATTGTTTAAAATCTTTGCTAATTAGATATTTTAAATTCTGTAATTCCTTTTCCTATGCTTATTTTAATGTAAAGGGTGGACAAAAAAGAACTCATTCAAATTTGAACTGCTGATGAAGTATTAGAGATATTTTAATAATTTAAAAAATATTTATTAAAATGAAAGTATAATAAATATATTTTAAATAAAATAAAATTTAATCATAACCAATATTTTTTAAAAGGTATTTAAAGGAACAAAATTTTATGATTTATTTCAACGGTATTTATTAATTTGTGATAGTGCACAATAAAAGAAGATTTATATTGTATATTTCAAATTTACACCAAAATCATTTAAATCGATTAAAAGCCAAAAAACATCTAGTGATTTGAATATCAAAAATTTCCATTTGATTTACATTTTGAAATTATAGATCATTTATATAAAAATTTTTATGATATATAAATAGAGCACTTCACTGTAAACAACTTTGTTGCTAGAACCTAATACTGTTCAAACCTATGGTAAAGCCTACAAATGATATAAAATTTTATAAACATTTGTTATTCTGAATAATATTTATGCTAATTTTTTACTATTTGTAGAGATTCCCATAGGTTTGATCAAAATGTGTATAGCAAAAATGTTGCTCAACGTAAAATGTTCTATTCAAAAATTAAAAAATTTTATAAAATGGTGATCTAGATTTTCATAATGTTAATTTATGAAAAATTCTATATATTCAAATCACTAGTAGTTTTTTTGGCGATTAACCGATTTAAATTATTTTAGTGTCAATTAATATCAAACTCTATTTCTATTGTGTACAATCTTAAATTAATAAGTAACTTTCAAATAAACAATTAAATCTCCCAAATATAAAAAAATATAAAAAATATTTGTTATGATTGAATGTTATAATTTATAATATATAATTATTTAGAATAATACTTTCATTTAATAAATGTTTTTTAATTTATTATAATATCTCTAAAACTTTTGAATTATTTAAATTTAAATCAGGGAGTTTTTTATTGTCCACCCTGTACAAAGGGTTCAAATCTATGCTAAATACTTGTTATTTCCAAGAGAAAAGCATACATTTATATTTTCCTAAATATGATTTGATTGATAAACAACTAACCCCTAGAGGTATATCACAAATAATAAGTAATACATCATAAACTATATACATAAACAAATTAACTAACCTTTCGATAATTTATCTTCGTGGTAATCTATTTTTATAAATATTAAAATAACTTAATTTAATAAACTTATCATCATATAAGATAGACCTTTTAATTTACAAACAGCGTTGGGATCTGGTTTACACTTCTCATTATCACAAATAAGGTAATCGCAACAAAGTTTTCCCATACTGCAATCTTCATCAACATCTGCACAATCTAGATTAATAAAAATAAATTAATAATAATGAGTTTTAAAGTGCATATAGATAAATTAAAATATTTTGTCATGTGATTAACTTGTCATTATTAAATATTTTGTACATATAACATACTTGGTTGAATAGAAAGAAGGCATTTACTCCCAATACATTTATAAGGACAACAACATCTTTTATTAGTTCCTCCAGTTGAATCACATTCTCCTTTTATAATACATTCTTGAAAATAAAAATTTTAAATTCAATTTTAATATACTTATATTAAATTATAATTTATATGTAAATTAAATGAAAACAATAAAATTTTTTACACTTACTTTCTGTTTCAAGTTTTCTATATTTTGATCCAACACCGCATTTTAATTCGCCATTCTTATGATTATATAAACAAGGACAAGTTTTCCCTTCACATTTTTTATCTTTACAACATTTTCTTCTGTTAGCATTTTTACAGCTATTATCATATGGTATGCATTCTATATTTTAGAAACAAAGGAAAAATTGTTTCATTTAAAATGTTATAAATTTATATTTACTAAATTATCTGTAAATTTAATGTCACTTACTGACAATTAAAAATGAACAATATTTGTTAATTTTCATATAGCATATTGAAATTATTTATTTTTATTGAGTAGTAAAATATCATCAAGTTCAAATTATTTTGATTTTAGCCTTCAAGAGATAATTAATATTTTGAAAATTTTTATCATTATACATTTTATTCAAGCGCGGGATAATAATTGTGAGGAGCATATCAGATGAGTGACATATCATTTAAAAATAACATTACAATTTATTAGAAAATATGAGTCAAATCAATTATAAATGAAATATTATTAAAGCAATGTATTCTGAATATCGTCAAATTTAAAGATTCATGTCATTTTATTTATGAACATAAGATTAAACAACTTTAGATAATAAAGAAAGCGAGCATTTATTCCTTTGCTTATTACACATATCATCATGAACTGAGCTATTACTCGTATAAAAATAAACAAGTGTTCATTTGTGGATCATGTCACTCGTAAAATGTTATTTAATTAAATTAATTAAAACTAAAATGACTCATTTATGTTAAAACTTCTTAAGTTAAATGAAATTTTACCCATATAACAAACATTAAATAGAGCGAAATATATTTCAAATAAATTATTAAATTGAAATAATATTCATGATAAAATGTATTATTTTTAATATAAATACAATATTCCAAAACTAACCTTTTAGACAATGTTTACCAATTTTCCAATTATTTAAAACATAATTTTAAATTAAATAAACATACAATTAATTTTGGTTTGTGATCATCAATGCTAAAAGTTTAACGCTATTTTAATAAATTTTATAACTAACCTTTTGTAGAATCTTTAGTTTTTTTCCCTATATTTTAAAATAAAATTTTTTATTACAGAAATTTATTATAATTTTTTTATTTACTTACCAATTGATGATTTCTTATCTATTTTTCAATTTTATAAAATAAGTTAAATTGAAAGATTATATTTATTTTGTTCATTAACTAACCTTTTGTTATTGCTTTGTCACCTATTTAGTAAATGAAATAAAATAAAATTAATGTTTTTATTAAAATACTGAAATTTTAATTATTTTACTAAAAATTTTAAACTACAATGAAAGGCCGTTATAGTCAAATACTACTAAGTTTAACTAACCCAATGTGTTTATTATATCATGTATGAATGTTAAATAACTAAAAACAAAGCTTTAATGTATATAGAGTTCGAAAAAGTAAATATAAAGCATAAACTGAACGATATATTAAAGCATTCTTTGGACATTAAACTGTAAAATTATACAGATATTTTGATCAATTATATTGACGAATTTTTTTCAAAAATAAAAGAATTGAAATCAAGAAAATTATGAAATTGATAAATCATCGGATATTAGAATAAATGAATTAGAATTTCAAAGTATATATTAACTAAATCCAAGTGGGAAATTCTGGTTAGTTTTTCATCATATTGTAAGGGTTGGAACTCTTGTCCTGTCATTATTATTATTGTTTAAATAGAAATTTACTAAAATTGGTAAATATGTTTTGACATCAATTACGTCTTTAAAATAAAAATAATTTTTAATAATTTTATTTTATTAACTAATTTTAACAATTTTTAGTTGAATATATTAAACAAATTGAATTGACTTTGTCTATATTCCATCCCTTACAATATGATGAAAAACTAACCAGAATTTTCCAGTTGGATTTAGTTAGTATATATTATATGAAAATATAATCATCAATATGAAAAATTATATGATGATTAGCTTTCAATTGGAACGTGCTAAGACTACATAAAAAATGTGGAAGAGTTCCTATATAAACATAAGCTTGTCATTATTTAAGGTTAATAAAAAGAAAACATTATTCATAGGAACAAAGTTTCAGATGATTCATAAATATCCTTCTCAATTTATTCAAGTTTATTACTTATATATATATTAGGCTTTAGTATACCAATATATAAAAGTTCAATAAAATGCAAACGTATTTGTAATACACTATCTATTATATAAATTATCATGGAATTTTTCCGATTGATGAATATAATATAATTTTTTTTCTAGTTACTATATATAAGTTTTTTCTAAGTTCAATGTGTATTTCAATTAAACAATTATTGAGAAAAATAATCAATAAAATGTTGAATAATGTAATCATAAAAAGATATCCGATAAGAAATGTATATCAATATATCAGGAAAAATTGAATTTATGTTTACAAATGGCAAAGAGATAATTCTTCTTTATTTGTTTAAATTAATTTTAAAAATTTTAAGTCGTAAAAATTTTATCTTTTATTGAGAGTGGTAAAACAAAATCTTTTTAAAATTAAAAAAAATAATTAAAATATAAAAGATATTTCAGTTTATATGCAATAACCAATAATATTAAATAAAACTCTGTATTTTAGATGAATTATTTGGCTAATAAGAGGCCATAGTGGGTTAACCGATTTCGGGCAAAACCGAAAAAACCAGAAAGCGATTCGGGTTTTTCCGTTTTCGGGTTTTGAATGTAACCTTCGGGACGGTTAGGGTTTTTGAGAAAAGTCATTCGATTATGCGAGCTTTTTCTGGTTTTTGTATTTTATTAAAATTTATAAAAGTTGAAAATTTTTTATGAAAAAATGATTAAAAAAAACTTTTTATTGATAATTAAATTTTAAGTTTTAAAATTATAACAGTTTATTGATTTAATTTAACCAATAAAGAATGTTAAAAAAATTTCAGTAATTTTAACTTATTAATTAACTATCAAGTTTATTTAACTTTAAAAAACGTTATTACTAGTATAACGAAAGCTTATTTTAATAAAAAAAATTTATTTATAATTTTATATTGAATATTTAAGTATCAGACGTATAGGATAAATAACATTATTTAACTTTTATTCAGAAAATAAATATAATTTTACTAAATTCTTTAAAGATAGTCGAATGGCAAAATAAGATTAGGTTAATATTTGAGAATAGCCAATAAAAACCATATAAATTTGTTTGTATATAACTTAAAATATACAGTCATCAGCTTCAGGACGACCGACACAATTTATAAGATTCAAGTACTAATAACTACGCAGTTTGTATGTGCTACTACCTTGACTGTCCCTGAGGTATGCAGTCATCAATAAAATGGCTGAGAATAATGGATTCGGGAGAGTTTTGGTCACTTGAGAATGTGATCACTCGGAAAAGTTGTATACTTGGGAAAGTGTGCGACTCAGTTGATAGGAATGGTACTGTCTATGTATTTGATTACTTTGTGTACGGTAAGTTATGCGAGTTTACGTTAAGTTGGACGAGTTTAAGTCGTAATAATAATTGAATATAAATGTGGGTCGACCTTTCAAATAATTATCAAATATATTTATAATAAATTTAATCATTTAATATTAGGAGTAAATATTAAGTATTAAATATTTTAATTTTTAAAAATAAGATGAACTCACATTTCCTTTGGGAAGTGGCTAAATTTAGCTGACAAACAGCAGAGGTATATAGTTTTGTATTAAGTTTTAAATATTTACCATAAAAAATTTTAATTAAACTAACTTCACTTTAAGAGAACACTTTAACATTGAGGGGGAAATAATATGCAATCGCCGTTCAAGGCATTCAAATGCAAGACCTACAGCCCTAAATTAGCTATGCTGAGAAAACTAAGTTTCTCAACACTTTAACTCAGATAATTGCTCACGTGTAGGCATTTAAATTCCGATAAGTAAATAATTTGTGCTATAAACCAAACAAGACTAAAGTAAGTTTCTTTCTATTATTATATTATAATGATATTATAAATTATATTGATTGAAATATAAAAAATTAGAAAATATAGAAACATTTCTATTATAATTTATCGCTACTATGTAATTTTTGAATATTAAAATCAAACCATTGAAATAAATGTAAAGGTCAAATAAAATTATTTGTTTAAAATAATTTTATCTAAGGTTTAAAAAACAGTAAATAAAAATTATGTTTAAGAAAAATTTTTCAAATTTTTAAAAAATTACTAGTTTGGTTTAAAATGGAATTTTGAAAATAACTTTAAATTTAAAATATTTATCAAATTATTTGTATAATTTTTGAGGGGTTTAAGCCAAAATAGTTTTAAAATTAATAAATATTAAATTTTAAAACACATTACTAAACAAACAAAAAAGTATTTATTAGAATTAAATTTATAAATTATCAATAAGCCTAACTAAATTTAAATAGGAAATTCGTTAAACAATTAATCCAATTATTTTTACTAACCAATAATTTTAACCAAGTTACCTATACCCATCTTGTTAAAATTATCGATTAACGACCCTATTGTATGTTAGTATTCAATTATAAATTTTTTAATTTAGGAATTGTTTGGGTAAAGTAAAGATTATTATATTACGATTGAGTTTAGATTTATTTTACTTTTGTCAACGTATAAAGAGCATGCCTAAATTTAGAACTAGTTTCCAGGGGAATAGATCCTCATAAATGTATTCTTTATTCACGGACCAAGGGCGGTAGTATACCAAAAAATGTTCTCCAATTTAAGAGGAGCTCTGTTTTTTGGCATTTTTGAACTAAATGTTTTCGTGCTTAAGTGGGAAGTACCCAAATAACTCTCTTATACCCCAGATATCTATTACTGTTTTTTTAATTTTCAGATATTTTCTATTTTCTTATATTTTACAAATTTTTATTTAATTTTATCGTATAAAACTTTCATTTTTTGTAATTTGTCCTCTATTTTTCTTTTCAAGAGGGGGTTATCCGATATTTCTGGGCAAAGGGGGCTTTCGATCTATACCCTCCTCTGTGGCGTACCTTGCCTTAATTCATATTCTTTTTATTGATATGCAAGGAAAGTGTCACAAATATTTTATATTATTTAAATGAACAATGACTAACCTTTTGATGATTGATCATCTTGGTCATCTATATGTTAAAATTATTAAACGAATACTAATTTCAAAATTCGAAACAAACCTTTTCTTTTACAAACAGAATGTGGATCTTGTTTACACTTTTTATTTTTATCACAAATAAGATATGTGCAGCAAGGGCTCTGTGAGCAATCTCCACCATCTTCTATGCACCCTATAAAATTAAATGATAATTTAACAAGAAAAAATTTAAAAATCATTTAAATCAATGATTGTTTTTTTATAAAATTAATTTATTTAGCATATAACAAATACATGGTTCATCAACAGGGTACCCGCAAGTTGCTTCGACTTTGGATTTGTCTTTGTTTTTCCCCTTCGAATTCAAAAGTAAAGCTGTTGTGCAATTTAATGGGCAACAGCATTTCTTTTCACTTTTACCAGTGATATCACATTCTCCTTCAATAATGCATTCTTAAAAAATATTAAAATAAATTTAACTTTAAATTTAAAAAATTATCCATTGTTAATTAATTATATATTTATTTTTAAATATTTATATGAAAGTTTTTTATTGATGTGATTTATATACTAACCTTCTGTTTCAATTTTTCTATGTCCAACACCACATTTAAGATCGCCATTACTATAACTGTATTCACATTGTGAATCACAACATTTTCTTCCATTTGTATGTGCACAGCTGTTAGAAAGTAGTATGCAATCTATATTTTTTAGAAAGTTTGAAATTGTTTCAATAAGAATATTTTATTTAATGATTTCAATAAATTTAATATTTATGAAAATGTTTGTTGAAATGTTGTTAAGTTTTGTATGTTTGGATCAATACTTATATGAAATATTTTGTAAATAAAGAGTAAAAAAAAATTTAAAAAATTATTAATCAGGTACTTATTTAAAATTATTCGAGTAATTGCATTATTAATATAAAAGGTAAATATATTGTGCTTGTTTATAATTCAGAATATTCACTAATTTTCAGGTTAACTTTATTAATGTTATTATCAATGTGTATAAGTTTGCATCATTCGTCTATAGATATGTTAAGATTTTTATTCAGGTTAAAAAATATATTTTAAATTATATACAAATTAAATACAAAATGTTATATCTCATTAGGTTTTATACAATTAACAGAATTTCATTAAAAAATAATGAAAAAGTTTTGAGGCAAGGTTGTAAATACTATATTTACGAGCTATTAATTTAATGGATTTTGTTAAAATAGGTTTATTCAATTTAACTTATCAATTAAAATTTTCAGGGTTAAACGGACTAATTCGACACATTATTGTTGATGAAATCTATAGGGAAAAAATTATTTTTCCCTAATGTTTTACTACATTTATATAAATTGTTAAAAATAAAGTTACTTAAAGATGTTTTAAGTTCTTGGATTGGTTTGTTCTTTAAGTAAAGAAAATTATTGGAGGGGTTTTGAAAATATTTCGATAGTTTTATAAATTAAAATATTACTTTATTTTGTAAAAATTGTTTTTCACTACATTTACGCATTATAATTTAGTATATATGATTGTTTTGAACCCCTTCGCCCGCCCGCCAACCCCGACGCTCGTGGAGTGCAGCCAATAAAATTATTTTCCTCCATTTACCCACTCTAAGTGACCCATCAACCCTTCATACAGACCCTCTCACCCATTTTACAGGTACCTCCGTCAACTCTAAAGGTCTACTTACCCATTCTGCTGGCCCAATCACCCATTTACAGGCCTAACCTTCATTAAACAATCTCATCCACCAACTCTACAGGCCCACCAAATCATTTTACATACCCAACAACTCTACAGGTCCATCTAACAATTCTACCGGCTTCACCTTCCACTCTACAAGCCTACCTATCCAATATACAGGCCTAACCATCTCCTCTACAGACCCACCTATCTTCTCTACAAGCCTAACTCTCCCATCTACAGGCATAATTACCCATTATACAGGCCTTACCATGCTCTCTACAGACCGAAATATCCTCTAGACAAGCCTAAACATCTAATCTATAGACCTATTTACCCTCTATATATATCCAACAATCCACTCTATAGGCCCACATATTGAAGTGAATACGTCATTTGTTATATATAGGTGTGCGACAATAGTTTTGCACACCAGATCACAAAATCAGTGGTGAGCCACATCTGCAGCTCACCACTGATAAGTGAAATTGGAGCCCACACTGATAACAGTCCGCAATGATATCAGTGTGAGACACTGATATCATTGCGGAGCTGTGAGGGATGCGGCACTGATAATAGTGCAGTACTGTTATCGGTGACGCCTTGACAAAAGTGCGGCACTCTTATTGGAGAAGCAGTGCTACGCTGAATAGTGCGGCCAATGCTGAACGCATTACTAGTAATTTAAATGTGTTTCATTTTATGAGTTTTCTTTCAATATGTTAAGCCTTGTTTTGTGCACTATTTTTGTGATTTGTTTGTGTGCACAAATTGTTGGTCTGAAAAGTTGATCTCGAATGTTGGCCTTACTCTCGACGGCGGTAATGCTAATGGGTAAAGACAACTGCTCCTCTCTCATTCTCGCCTCTTACTTTCCCTTTTTTAATCATTTTAATGAATTGAAATAATTTTTTTAAAATTTTTTATTTAAAAAAAATTATGGTTTTTAACTACAATTGTTTGTTTATGGGAACAACAAATGAGTAGCCATCAATTAACACTTTTGAATTAATTTAACAAACAATTGTCTCAAATATTTGTAAATAAAATTTTGTAAAATTGAGACAATTGTTTGGGATTTATTTTTATAATGATTTGTTTTAATTTGACTTTTGTTTCTATTCACACATTGTTATTCTATTTACACAATTCTTCGGACACCCAACAACGAATTGGATCTTTTGTTTATCCAAACATTCGCTTTTATTGTTTTATTTTGGGAATGTCTGACTTTTGTTTTCTGCTTTAAGCCTGAGTCACTCAGGCTTGGCCTTAAAGATGTGCACGACCACGAATAGGGTTAAGTTATGCACTACCGCTATCGTTGTGAGACTTGCTTTCGATCAGAGATGCGTAAGCACTGCTCCGACGGTAGCACTAGCTTTGGTGCTGTGAGGCCTTTGTCTATACAAGTGGCTTGGCAAATACTAAAGCTAGCGTTCCCAGATTTACCGGATGCGAAGCCATTCTCGTTACGGCTAAGTTAGCATCGAAATGGCCCTAACCCTAGAGTTTGTTTAAGCAAAGAAATTTCATTAGAATTCTTTAGTGCCGAGTGGTCGGTGGTGGCGTCTAAAGCTTTGCTGAACGACCACAAAGCTAATTTGTGTGATCACAAAATTAGTGACCATTTTTAGAATCCCTCACTATTACCGAAAAGTGAGACCTGTCTTAAGAATTAATTTAGACGATAAATTAGTGATTATTGTTGAGATTTTTAGTAGAAACGATGTAAAGGACCTAATGTTAAAACCGTGTGTGGCGCTGTATTGAAACATCGGTAGAAGCCACTGTTAATTTAAATATAGGGTCTTATATCAAATGTGTGTCCCCCATTAGTATTCATTATTAATACCGAAGTGTTTAGCTTCAAAGAAAGTATAATATTACCAATTAATGTATGTCCGTAAATAATGTTTATTATTAATGCCGAAGTTTAGGCGTTAATAGAAGTTTTTAATCAATAAATGTATGTCCACTTTTAATGTCCAATATCATTAGCGGAATTTCGATTAATAGAAATAAATAATTGTTGAATGTGTGACCACTATTAATGTCCATAACTATTAACAAAATTTTAGAAATAATTAAAAGTAGATAATTATAAATGAATGAGTGTCTGTCATTAGTATCTATTATTATTGAAGAGAATAAGAGATCATTGAGTTGTCCCCAGGAGTCGCCTGCGTTAAAGGCCTGAGACCTAACATCCGTTTCCAGAATAGTCTTCACTCTGATCTCAATTCACGTGTTTTTATAGTCTTTAACTGTTTTATCGCTTTTAATTGTATTTCATTTTATTCACATTTATCAATAAATCGCCAGCGGTTTATACCGTAGTTTTTAACCACAGAAATACATAATTCAATTATTACTGAGATGTTAGGCTTTAACTGAAGTAGAATATATTCAGTAGATTTGTGAACACCATTAGTGTTCAGTATTACCGAAGTAAAAGACATCAATAGAAGTAAACTATAATCAGTAAATATGTGTCAACATTAGTGTCCACTATTATTACTTAAGTGTTAAGCCACAATAGAAGTAGATTTTAATGAATAAATGTTAACTGTTTTTGTAAATCATTATAAGAGAAATGTTAGACCCTTAAAGAAGTAGACAATTACTGATGATTAGGCGTCCACCATTAGTTTCCATCACTATAAAAGTGTGGGGGCCCTAACTGAGCTGTCTACTTCTGGAACACCATAAGAATCTATAGCCATTTGAAGAATCCATGATCAAAACTTAATGAATACATGTTTAGTCTATATTAAACACCAGTAGTTTAAGTGACCGGTTGTGACCGAAGTGAAATGTAGTAAATTATGTGAACCGTAGTACCCTTTTATAATCCCTATGTGTATTGTAACACAAAAAGTGACCTATAGCCTAATGAATGTCCTTTAAGATCTGAAGTGAATGTAGTATACAAATGTTAATGTAGTACCCAAAGTTAATGTTGTACCCAAAGTGAATGTTGTACCCAAAGTGAATGTGATACCCGAAGTGACCTGTAATCCCCGAAGTGACCTGTAATTTCCGAAATGCCTAAATTATCTGAAGTACCCTATAATACTAGAAGAGGTCTGTAATATTTGTTAGATTAAGTAACCCGTAGCTGCTGAATGGATGTATTAAGGATTGAATTTGTGCCGCTATTGATTATGTATTTGAATCTATATTACTTTATCTAAATTTTTTAGAAGTGGGTAAATTGTTAAACAATTAGAATTACTTATCGTTATATTCTCACTGGAATGAATTGACAGAGGCGTGAAACCACTGAATTGAAAGAATCTACTAAGATATTTTTAGTTCCTAATTGGTATTATTAATTTAAGATTTTTGAAGCAATTTATTGAATAATTTTTTTACATAAGTTTATTAAAGCATAAGAGATCAAAATTATTATTAGTTATTTCTATAATTCTTATTTATAATAAAAAATACTATCTTGTGATATAGGTGTCAAATTAATGAATATACTGATCAAGGTTTTACAATTATATCTTAAGAAAATAATGATTTGATCTGTTTTTCAAAATGAATAAAAGCATTTAATATTGATCGAGAAATGTCTTCCTTCTTTATTTTCATTAAATATATTCTACATTAGAATAAGCCAATATATAACCTCTTTGATAATATTTTTGAAGTGTCATTACTATCTTTAAATATTGTCTAATTACAAAGCAAATATTTGAAGAAATGCATTAAGAAAGCTCGAAATATAATTATATTTAATAATATCTGAACACAAAACTATTATCAAAATTTTGCCTTAAAATATTTAATTTCCTTGCTCTAATCTATATCACATACTTATAATAATACGATGATAAACAACATTAAAATTTGCCATAATTTGTGTTTTCATAAAGTATATAAAATATAAATGGAAAATCATTTTAGCTTAGAACATTTAAATATTATTAAAGTAGGATGTTCTACTTACAGAAAACGCAAAATAATTAAAGAATATTATATTATTTGTTTCGCTAATTTAACTAGGTTATATTTGAAATTTTCAAAACAAAGTTTTTTCCTATGGGAAAAGCTTGATATTCTAATTACCAGAACTATTTAAATTCTTAACCGGATTAAAGGATAATAGTGTCATTTTATATTATGACTCTTCCTCTATCATTTAGGTTTGGTCACATTTGAATTCCATCTATTACTTTGTCGGTGCATATAACTTTCGCATATGTTTCAACAATTTTTAGATCACGTGTCTTATTATAAATGTTTTAGTAGGGTACAAAACTACACGTAAGTGGATATCTTTCATGCTTTTTACAGAATAAAAATCTTTCGGCGTCCTTGAAAAAACGCAATTTCATTTGGGAACAAATTTTTGACTGAAGTAATATAAGTAAAATAGTCAATAGGTTAATAAAAACGCATTTAAATATCAAAATTACAATTATAAATTGAATATTTTGCCCCTTTCCCTAAGCACGAAAAAATTGTTGCTCAAATTTCAATAAAAAGAATTCCAACATTTCAACTGATAGTAAAATTTTTGGTATACCCCACTTATAAATTTGGTCTGTGATCATCCCTGCTAAAAGTGAAACGCTATTTTAATATATTATTTTATAACTAACCTTTTGAAGAATCTTTAGTTTTTTTCCCTATATTTTAAAATAAATTTTTTATTACAAAAATTTTTTATAATTTTTTTAACAACTTACCAATTGTTGATTTCTTATCTATTTTTCAAATTATAAAAATGTTAAATTGAAAGATTATATTTATTTTGTTCATTAACTAACCTTCTGATAGAGCTTTGTCACCTATTTAGTAAATAAAATAAAATTAAATTAATAATTTTATTAAAATACTGAAATTTTAATTATTTTAATAAAAATTTTAAACTACAATGAAAGACCGTTATGATCAACTACCACTAAGTTTAACTAACTCAAAGTGTTTATTATATTATGTATGAATGCTCAATAACTATAAACAAAGCTTTAATGCATATAGAGTTCGAAAAAGTAAATATAAATCATAAACTGAACGATATATTAAAGCATTCGTTAGACAAAAAACTGAAAAATAATAAAGAAATTGTGACCAATTGCAATGACGAATTTTTTTCAAACATAAAAGATTTGAAATCAAGAAAATTATAAAATTGATAAATCATTGGATATTAGAATAAATGAACTAAAATTTAAAGTATAATTTATAAGAAAATGTACTATAATCATTTTCAACTTAATGTATACAGTCAACAAAATATTAGGTAGGAATAATTACTAAAAATTAGTCACTATATTATTGTTATTTTATCTAGGTTATTGATGGAATTTTATAGTCAAAATTTTATCATTTATTCACACATTATTCTAGTTTACAAAAATATAAGAGTTTCAAATTCACTAGGCTATTTTATGAGATTTCATCATATTTGTAGTATAAACCAAAAATCAGTGAAAAATCACAAATTATCTTGTCATTTATTGAGGGATTGAGATATTTTAGAAATTCCAAAATTATCTTTTATAAAATTGAAATATTTCGAAAAACCTATCTTGGATTTTTAATTGAACTTTTGGTTTTATCATGACACGTTAAAAAGTACAATTTGGTATGCTTCATTAAAAATTCAATTAAAAATGAATAAGAAACATATATTTTAATTTGAAACCAAGATCATTAAAATCGGTTAAAAAACAAAATTGCTGTAGCAATTTAAACGAAAAATATTTGATTTCGGCAAATTTTATATTAACACAAATTTTTATTGATTTCAAATATTTTTCCTTATTTTAAAATTTTTCAGCATCAAATCACTACAGCTCTTTTGTTTCTTAACCGATTTTAATGAACTTGTTGTCAAATTAAAATATAGCTTATAATATATTAAATCTGTATTAAAATTTTATGCAAATTATTCTTAATTAGGGTTGGGTATAAGGTGTTGCATATGTCACATTGAATCATATTTTAACCAACCCTAGTTATTTTGTCACTTTGGTTTAAATAAATTTCGGTGAAGTACTTTCATATAACGCTTACAGAATTTAAATCGGAAAATCCATTTTAGAGAAATTCTTTAAATAGCTAATAAAATATTTTGATACTTAATGAAAATTCCCAAGTTAATTCTAAGTTTAAATAAGCACATATTTGAAATTTTTAAATGAAGTTTTTAGTAAATTTTATCTTGTTTTATATCCAATTTAAACAATGGAATTTTCTTGTTTCTTATTCATTTAATTGAATTTTTAGTGAAGAATACCAAATTGTACTTTTTGTCGTGTCATGATAAAAATAAAAGTTTAATTAAAAATCCAAGATATCCATTTCGAAATATTTCAATTTTATAAAAGTTACTTTTGGATTTCTTAAAATATCTCAGATCGTCAATAAATGACAAGGTAATTTTTGATTTTTCACGGATTTTTGGTTTATACTACAAATATGATGAAATCTCATAAAATAGCATGGTGAATATGAACCTTTTATAATTTTTTTAAACTAGAATAATGTGTGAATAAATGATAAAAATTTGGTTATAAAATTCTATCAATAACCTAGATAAAATACCAATAAAATAGTGACTAATTTTTAGGAATTATTCCTAGCTATTATTTTGTTGACCGTATGTATATCCGTATTTTCCTCAGTTAACAATGTATTTCAATTAAACAATAATTGAGGAAAATAAACAATAAAATTTCGAATAATGTAATCATAAAAAGTAATCCGTCGAGAAATGGATATCAATATTACAGGAAAAATTGTATGTTTGTAAATGGCAAAGAGATTAACTCTTCTTTATTTGTTTAAATAATTTTTTAAAATTTTAAGCGGAAAATTTTTTATTTTTTATTAATTGTGGTAAAACAAACAATCTTTTTATCATTTAAATTAAAGAATTAAAAGGTTAATAGATAGTATTTCACTGTATACGTTATAATTTAGATGCGGACTTTTTAAATTGCCCGCTTAAAAATATCATCAGGAATATAGTAAATCTAGAAAAAATGTTAAAAAAATATTTGAGGTCTTATCAACATAATTTGTTTCCTTTGAATTAAACTTTTGAGAACATTATTTAGAATCATAGGTCATTACTTCCTCTTCATAATAGATTTTATATTAACATGATAATAGTGTTTAAGATTGCAAAAAACATTGCTCTTAACATCCCTCGTTTCGCAGTTTATATGTAATAACCAATTATATTAAATAAAACTGTTTTTAACATGAATGATTGGGTTAACTAACCAATATGGTTAACTAAATACTCATATCGATATTGATAGGGCTATCTGTCTTCGACAATATTTTTTCGATAGAATTTTTTTGAATAAACTGAACAAGTATAAGTTGTGTAACACAATTAAATAACCCACTTAACGTATGGTTTCAGACAGTTTCGGAAATTTATTTACATTCTACAGGAATGACACTAAATATTTGTGGCTCATTTTTTGGTTCTATACGATGAGTACAGGGATGGGATAGGAATAATATATCAAATTAAAACAGTTTTGTGAACTTTAGGCCCAAAAACATTTAAATTTAGAAAGAGTTCAATTACAACTTTTTTCATAATTTAAAATGCATAAATTTCTATTAGGGATGTTGCATGCTCAAAATAACCCCCCTAAAAGAAGGTTCTCTGTTTAAACGAATATAAAAACAATTTTAAATATTTTTATTAATTTAATAAAAGGGAATGTAAATTTGTAAAAAATAGAACCTTTAATTATGACCTAGCTAGATTTATTCGAAAAATTTTTTTTTATTAAACTATTTTTTAAAGGATGTCTAATTTTCTCAAATGTTATTAAATCTAATTCCAAACTATCTAACTTATTTTTTACATTGCCATTTATATTCTTATTAAAACTTAAGGGTAATCAAAATTTTGTAATTAAGCCTTAATTTAATTAATTTAATCTCATTAAATATATGTTTAAAAAATTTAAAAACTAATAATTTTGAGCAAAATTATAGTTATCGCGCACCAAAATATTTAAGTTTTAAAAGTTTAAGTTTATAATATTCATATAGGTTTTAATATTAACAAGTTTATTAAACATGAATTTATACCAGGGATGGCCAAAGGGGTTAGAGATAGAACACCCCCCCTTTCGCAAAAAGTAGGATACTCCTTATTGAATAGAATAGAATAATCGATAAAAAATTATAGAGAACAAAAGTTTTTTACTAAATTTGTTTTTAAAATTCCAACTATAACCTAGTTGGTAAGCACAAATATATTAGAATAACAGTATGATTTTGCGTCATCTGAAAAAATGAAATAATAATTTCAATTCTTGAACTTGACTTATCTTAATACAAAGTTAATAATTTAAAAATAAATATCAATATTATACATGTATTACAAACGGCTAATTTTGCAAAAAAAGATCAAAGTTTGTGGATAATTTAACCCATAAATTATAATTTTCGAAAATTCATTTGATCTTAAATGATTTATTTAAATTATAATTTATTATCATAACTATAATTTTATCCCTTAATCAAGCAAAACATGTTATAAATTAATTTTTTTTAAACTATTTAATGACATTAATTTAATAATAATAATTTTTATTTTTATTATTAATATAATATTCTCAAATAGCGGTTCACTTTTAGAGCATAGGGAGATAATTTTTTATATTATATTTATTGTATGAATCGTCAATGATAAATCATTAACCATATTAAGGGTTCATAAATTACAAATTGATTAGGCACTAAATACAATAAAAAACTATACTAAAATTCAGGAATGTCAACAGGGAGGGTATAGCCCAAATACCCACCCCATGTATCGAAAAGTTGGATACCCCCTCTAGGAGAAAAGGGAAAATCGAGAAAAATTTCAAAAAACGAAAGTGTTTTAGGAAAAATCAAATAAAAAGCCGTAAAATATAATTACAATAGTCAAAAAGTTAATAAAAATCATAGATGGCTAAAGGGGGTATTTTGATTTGAAAAATCTTGAAAATACAACCCCCCTTAAACGAAAGATCACGTTCCCTTTCCCCTTTTGGAAAATGGGGGAAAATATTCAAAAATTAAAAAAAATTAGAAAAATAAATAAAATAAAGTAAAATACTATAATTTTGAAGAAAAATAAAGTAAAACATAAAAAGCATAAAATCGTCAAAAATCGATGTTTAAATTTTAAGATATTACAATTAGGTTTAATGCATATTTTACAAGATATAATATACTGAAATTTCATTTTAGTAATTTCAAAAATATATTTCATGAACAAAATTATACATAAAATAAATTTTTTCCTATAAATCAAACTTAACAATTAGACAAATCTTTTAAATAAAAAATATTTTGCCACAATAATTTAGAGAACATTAAATTATAGCTAGGTATTTCAAAATATCAAATTTAAATTGTTAAATTTGTATAGGGTGGAACATAATTAACTATATCCTAGGGGCAAATTACAAAATCTAATAAGAAATGTATTCAAAATTCTGCTTTATTTTATCGTTTGCGTTAAAGAATTCATATCCAACATTTTTTGAGAGATAGTTATATGATTGCACAATCAAATATTACCATTGAAAATTATAGATTTTATATAAATAATTTATATGAAATATGATTATGAATTGCTAACCTTTTGTAGAATCTTTAGGTTTATTTTCTAAATTTTAAAATAAAAATTATTAAATTACATAACAACGCAATATATAAAAATTTATATTCAAAAACTTACCTTTTGTTGGATTTTTCTCTTTTTTTCCTATATTTTGAATAAAATAAACTTAGTACTGAATTATACATTTGATGATAGATTAAAATAACTTTTGGTGATTCAATTATTATTGGTTAAATTCAAATTTTACTTAAATCAATTTAAATTTACATAATTTGTAAACTTTTTTTACCTACAAAATTATGTGGTTTAAATAATATAGGGTTAACAAAAATTTAGCAAATATTGCATAATTTTTCATGGTCATATACTAAACCTTTTATGTATTTTTTAACTTATATCGAAAAAATTAATTTTGTTTCAGATTTTTAAAAATATTGTTTTCAAAATTTTACTAATATTCTTTTTATATTGTCCTAATAAAATATTTTTGATTTTCAAAATATTATTAAATTAAATTTTGTTATACAATTCAAATAAATTATTTTTATTTTTGAGATTTCTAATTGTATTAAAAATCTCTTGATAGCAACATTATTAAACATTACTATAATTGTATAGAGCAGCAATTCACTTTTATAGAGTAAAATATATTATATTATATAAGTAAAGTTTAAAATCTTATATAAAATCATGAGTGTAATTTAATATTCTATATATTTAAATTTTTCAAATTATATTTTTTACTCTAAATAAGAATTTGTTTATTTAAAATCATTAAAATAATTAAAAATATTAATATTTTGTATTTGGATTAAACAAAATTATAACTATTATTGCCAAATAATCATTTTATTAGAAATAGAGATAAACTTCATAGCTTCTAAAATTTTTAATATGAAATTTGTTAATTTTATTTAATACACTTTTAAACCCAAATATATTTAAAAAGACAATAAACTTTAGTCTCACTTTTAGTAAAACAATTAAATTTAAAAATTTAGTTAAAAACTATACACTTTATATTTAATAAAATATATAGTTTGCAACTTTAAGAGAATAAATTTATTAATTATTAAAATAAGAACTAAATAGGAAGTCGATATACTTGACCCTCAGATATTGTAAAATAACAAGTATCATAATATTCAGCTTGATAAATAGGATAAAAATATGTAAAAATTTTTTGCAAATGGCCACTCCTTCACCCGGATATCAGGTCTCAAAACTTGCTATAAATTCATGCTTTAGTCAATAAAATATGAATGAATTAGAGTTATCCTGTCAAAAATTATGAGTTCAATCATTTTATACCTAAGTCACTCATATATTCTCTATCGGTGACATAAGTTCATTATACTCATAATATTCATTTTCACAAGTTTACTCTAATTCTTTCATATTTCTTTCATTAGAGTTTGAATTAAGAGTAAGTTTTGAGACCCGATATTCGGGTGAAAGAGTGGCCATTTGCACAAAATTTATACAAATTTTTATTCTATTTATCAAGCTGAATATTATGATAATTGTTATTTTACAATATCAGAGGGTCAAGTATATCGACTTCCTATTAAGAACTAAAATTATATTTTTTCAATAAATTCATAAGTATTAGAATACTTTTTATTTCTTAAATATATTTATTATTGTTAAATATCACATGTTACCATGATATTTAGCTAATTTTATACAAAGAGAGCGCTTGAGTTATTGTCTTCTTAAATAAATTTGGGTTTAATTGATTAAACCTTTGATTTTGAATCAAATTTTTTTAATTTATCATTTCGAAAAAAATTATTAATTATTTTTTCATAAAATAATTATATTTGCAATCGATGAATGTATGCCCAAATTTTTTTCATGAATTAAACTATATATTATATTCTAATACCTTTAAAATTAATATATTTAAGAAAATAATTTGATATTTATATCAAACAAAATTTCTAAAATTAAGAAAGTAATACTTTATCAATGATAATGATTTAAATGGAAGATTATCTTTTTTGCATATATTTTGGAATAAATTAAATTGAATGTCATATTATAAAGTAATTACTTGATTTAAATTAATTATTTTTTTAAAACTATTGGTTTTAATAAAATTTCGCTTAAATAATATAATTTTATTAAATTGGAATGATTTTCGACAACAAAATTTGTTAGTTAAATCATATAGAGTCAGAATAAATCAAGGAAATATTGTATTTAAAATATTTATTAACTTACCTTTAGATGTATCTTTATCTTTAGCACCTAAATAATGAATAAAATTTTATTGAGTCTAAGATTTGATAAAAATAATTGTTTGGAAAATTTTAAAATAAAATTTAGTTTTTGTCTCAATAAAATTTTTGTTTTTTAATTTTTTGTTGATTTTTAATTTTTGAAATAATTTAAATTAATTTTTGTTTAAAAAAGTATAATTTAATTAAAGATTATAAAAATTTCTAAAGTCTGAAATTAAATTTAAAAATATAATTATTTAAATAAATATTTTGTAATATTTTTTAAGTTAATATAAAGGGATAAATAAATAACTTCATATCCGTGCTTTAAAAATAAAATATTTTTGAATGAGACAAACTTTATTTTTGTCTTTTAAATTGAATAGTTCATGTGCCTAAATTTAGATCTATTTTTTTAAGCTGGCTAAACCGATAGATATATGTTCCTATGTGAATTTATTCAGTATTAATATGCAAAATTTACGGCGTTCCACAAATATCCTACATTATAAACATTTTCATTAACTAACCTTTTGATGTTTGTTTTTCCTTGATATCTATTTTTGAAAATATTAAAATTAAAATTTCATAATTAGTAACATACCATTTGTTTTGCAAATTTGTTTTGGATCGTTTATACACTTTTTATTTTCACATATAAAGTATTCGCAACATTTTATTTCATCTGAGCAATCCTCCCCTTTATATACACATCTACCTAATAAAATCATTATTAATGAAAATAAATAATTTTTTATTATATACAGTTGAAATAAAGTGATAATTTTCCTAAATTTTGAATAAGTCGAAACCAATCATATATAATTAGATATAAATTTATTTAAAAGTAAATCAATGTTTCATATATAAGTGACTTATTAAGTAACTTATTGGATAACAGTTTACATTTAAAATACTTATTTATCCAACCCTAAAAAAGATGAATTTTTTTGCTAGAAATATCGAATGAATGGATAATATTTGGATTGTTTGAAATATTTGGAAACAAAACCATTTAATAAAAATTACATTTTTATTTGAAATACAATTATAATTATAGACAAAAACAAAGGCTATTTGATTTGTTGTGTGAATATGAACTGAAGGAAGGATGAGTTGTTATACAATGAAAAATAACGAATGTAAGCCGAAAATTTAAACTTGAAAATTCTAAATAATTAGATTCCTATGTCGGTTATAAAATTTACCTAAAATTATGTAACTCCGTCATTTTTATATACATTGGTTATTTTACTTTAGTTTTGATCAAAAAATTATCAAGCAGTAAAGTTGTTTAATTATAAATATTTTAACAAAAATTTAAATGTTTTGAATATTAGGTGGTTTTGATTTTAATAAGATTTCTCTATGGATCTATATATTATAAACTTTGATTTTCATATGACCATTATACTTATATATCTTAATCCATTATAATAAATTTTATATAATTTTAAAAATTAATCCTACCCCATCAATGGGTAACATAAAAATTAAATTCTATCTTGTTTTAATTATCATACTCACGAATATACTCAAATATACACTCGAGTGCATAACCCACTTTAATTGATTTTTGCCTCTAAAATCTCTCCAATAAGCTAGTTCAAAATTATATTTTAATTGCAAATATGATTTTGTCTATAATTTTTTGATATTAAAATTCTGTTTATTGGAAAATAAACTAGATATAATATCTTAAATTTATAATTGAGGATTTCTAAAAATATGTACATTTAAATAAAATTTAGCTTGGTAATTCTGACTAAATACTTGAATCTGGAACAAATTATTTTTTCAATTAAATTAAAATGGCTCATCCGATTTCGATTTTTTAAAAGAAACATAAAAGAAGGATATTTGTTATAATTTATCTTAGAATGACAAACTTACTAGGGAGGGTTTCAATATGGATCATTGTGTCATATGTCACACATGCAACAATCTATGTCCAACCCTAAATTTAATTATGCAAGTATGATTTTAAATATGTTTTTAACAAAGAAAGAATCATAGTTTAATATGACACCAAGCTCACGTAAATCGGTTGAGAAATAAAAATTTAATTGTAATTAGAATATCACAATTATTATTATAAATAAAAAATCAGAAATAAATGAAAATAAAAATCAACAGAAATCAAAGATTTGATCTTTAAATAGCAACAACTTTTTATTAAATAACCGATTTTAACGATCTTGGTGTCAAATAAAAATATAATTTTTCTACTATTGAGCACATATTAAAAAACTTCCCATGTCATTTTAATTTAGGGTTGGACATAGGGTGTTGCATGTGTGACATACATCACAATGATCCATAATAAAACCCTCCTTATTAAGTATTTAGTCAGAATTACCAAGCTAAAATTTTATTTAAATGTACATATTTTTAGAAATCCTCAATTATAATTTTAAGATATTATATCTAGTTAACATAATTTGAATATCTTACAAACTTTTTGTTTAAATAAATTTTTAGTGAGGCACTCAAAATGATGTTTTTCACTAGGTTTACGAAGTAAAATGTAGTATATATAATTGTTTTGCACAACCCACCAACCCATCCCCCCCCGCTGGTTGATTGCAGAAAATAAATCTTTTTAACTTCATGTACCCACTCTTAGAGGCCAATCCACCATTCATACAGGCGCTCCCACATATTCTAACCGTGTCAACCATCCACTCTACAGGCTTATCCACCCATTCTACAGACCCAATCACCCATTTTACAGGTCTACCCTCCCAATTTACAGGTCCACTAACCCATTCTACAGGCTCATCCACCAAACTTAAAGGCTGGCCCACCCATTCAACAGACTCATCCACCCAATCTACAGGCCCCCCAATTCATTTTACAGTCCCACCCATTTACAGGCCCACCTACCAATTCTAAAGGCCCAAACGTCCACTCTACAGACTTACCTACCCATTATACAGGCCTTATCATCTCCTCTACCTACCCAACTATCCCCTCTACAAGCTTAATCATTCTATCAACAGACCCACTTACCTTCCTTATAGGCCCAACTATGCTTTCTACAGACCCATCTATCCTCTCTACACGCCTATTCATCCATTCTACAGATCTACCTACCCTCTATAGATCCAACAATCCACTCTACAGGCCCATAAATTGGAAATTGTAACACTGTGTTTTTTATATCTGAAAATAACCCTTTATAGTAACTAGGAAATTTCGTCTTTTTGGGAGAAACGGAGGGTAGTGATAGGCTGTTCTATCTCTCTGATGATCAAACTTTTGTTAGGAAAATTAAAATTTCGCTATATATAAAGAAACGCAAAGTAATTTAGGCTGTGTTATCACTCTCTAGAGACCAACCCCTTTGTTGGTAACGGAGAAATTTCTCCTTTTTGATAGAAATGTTGGGGAAGAATGCGCTGCGCTATCTCTCTTTGGAGACCTACCCCTTTGTTATTTATTAGGGAATTTCATTTTTTGAGAGGAATGGAGGGTAGTGGTAAGCTTTTCTATTTCTCTGGTGATCAGCTCTTTTGTTATAAAAGGGATATTTTCGTTATTTTGATAGAAACAAAGGGAAGGGAAAGCTTTATTTTCTCCCTGAAGACCTTTTGTTTTTAATATGAAAATTTAAATTTTTGAGTGAAACGGATGATAGTAGTAAGCTATTTTCTTTCTCTCTATATCTTTCTGGTGATCGGTTCTTTTGTTAGTAACGGGAATATTTCGCCTTTTTGAGATAGACGGAAGAGAGGGGTGCGCTGTGTTATCTCTCTTTGAAAACCAACTATTTTGTTAGTAAATGGGAAATTTCGTCTTTTAGAGACAAACGGAGTGTAGTGAAAGGCTGTTCTATCTCTCTGTTGATCAGCCTTTTTATTAGTAAAGGAAAAATTACGCCTTTTATATTGAAATGTTGGGTTGTGGTTGGTTTGCTCTCCCATGCTGTATTATCTCTCCCTTGAAACCAACCCTTTTGTTAGTTAACAGGAAATTTACTCTTTTTGATATAAAAGGAGAGATACAGTCGAGGAAATAACAATCTGGGTATTGTAAAAACGTTATTAATCTTAAACGGCTTAACGGATTTTCAATTTGTTTTCACTTAAATAATCTGGAATATATGCACGTTATTACAAATAAGTTTGAAATAATTTGTATCAAGTTAGATATATTTTTATTGAACCTGAACAAAAACTAATATTTTAAAAAAATGATATTTAAATGATTATTAAACAAATTATATTCAATCAAATATTTTATGTTATCATGATAAACAAAGAAAAGCTTTTTAAAATGATACTAAGATCATTAAAATCGATTGATAAATAAAGAAGTAATGCCAATTTAAAATATAAGGGTTTGAACTCAAAGACCCATAGAATACCCTACTAAAAATTAAACTAGTAGTTAATCCAAATATTTTGTAATATTTCAATAGAATATATTATATGGAACAACCTTTTTGCTGGATACATTTTGATCCAAACAATAATAAAGTAAATGTTAAGGGTCAAATATGTAAAATTTACATTAAATAAAACTAATTTTTTTCAAAATATGGAACTTCCTAAATAAAAGTAACTTAATCTTGATACATTTTTCTTTTTATTAATTTTGTATAACGTGCATTTATTCAAGGTTATTTTATTGAAAACAGAATGAAAATCTGTTCAGCCATTCAAAAATAATCAAAGTTTAACCAAGCCCTAATAGTTATTTCCCCGTTCGTATATAAAATATTTTCTCTATATGTAGACCAACCTTTATGTTAGGAACGGGAAAATTTCGTCTTCTTGAAATAATGTTGAGGAATGATACGCTGTGCTATTTCTTTCTAGAGGCCAACATTTTGTTAATACGGGGATATTTCATATTTTTGAGAGAAATAGAGGGTAGTGATAAGCGGTTTTTATCCCTCCCTCTCTCTCTCTCTTTCTCTATCTCTCTCTCACTGTCTTTTATGATCAGCCATTTTATTAGTAAAGAAAAAATTTCGTCTTTTTGAGAGAAATGGAGGTTATTGGTAGGCTGTTCTTAATCTCTTTTAATCAGTTATTTTGTTAATAACGGATTATTTCGTCTTTTTGATCAAAACGAAGAGTGGTCGGTGTATGTGATAACTCAATGTAGTACAACCCTTTTGTTAATAACGAAAAAATTTCGTCGTTTTGAAACTTATAGAATTGGTAGGCTGTGTTGTCTCATTCCCTAGACCAACCATATTTAGTAAAAATAAATTTCGTTTTTTTGATAGAAACGAAGAGGAGTGGTAGGCTGTTCTATCTCTCTCTTGAAACCAAACTTTTGTTAGTAGCTGGGAAATTTAGACTTTTAGTTTTTTTGATAAAAATGGAGAGATATATAAACTGTGTTATCTCTCTCTGGAGACCAAAAGTTTTGTTAATAACGAGAAAATTTCGTCTTTCTAGCGAAACGGAGGAGAGTGGAAGGCTGTGCTGTCTCACTCTGGAGACCCACCTTTTAGCTAGAAAGAGGGAAATTTCGCCTGTTTGATAGAAATTTAGTGGAATGTAAACTGTGCTTTCTCTCTCTGGAGACCAACCCTTTTTTTAGTAACGGAGAAAAACCATAATTTTGATAGAAAGGAAGTGGAAGAATTTGCTATCTGTATCTGGAGACCAACCCTTTTGTTAGTAACCGGGAAATTTCGTATTTATGATAGAAACTGAAAAAGGTGTTTGTTATGTTATCTTTCATTTGTCTTCTATTGCTCTACTGAAGCGAAAAGCCTAATATAAAAGTGTTGGTAATATTGGAAGTGTATTTTTCACACTGGGTCTTCTTGTAGAACATTGACTTTTATAGGGGTCGCTTGGGTCGTAAAATATATTTGAACATTTGTTTATTTTCTTTACAAGAATATCTAATAAAAAAGTCATATAAATTTGAATTTAAAATTCCAACTCTAACCTAGATAAATTAGTTTCACTTTTTAGGAATTATTCCCCCATCTTTTGTGGTTGACTGTATATTAAGAGCATCAGATTATATATGATACAGTCAAATAATTTTAAGTGATTTGGTTACAAGATTAACTTAAAATTATTGGTTACTTAAAAATATTTATCAAAAATTTTATTTCAATTTCTTTATGGAAGTTTATACAAAAAATGTAAGATTTAGTCAAATTGAAAAAAATCAGTTATTTTTTGTTTTTTTAATGAAATAAGTTTAATTTTATTTACAATTTTAAAATATTGTATTCAAAATATCATCAAATAATTATAATTTATTTGAAGAAAATTTTTCAAAAAATAATAATACTTTTGACTTATTTGAAGACATTTTCAGTGATTTTTCAATGAAAATTAGTTATAAGAAAACACTTATGTTTAACCAAAAATTAAATTTTGTTACATTTTTGTTGAATCACTTTTACTTAAAATTATACGTCACTAAAATGCACTGAATTCTTAAGAATTGGTTTTGAAAGTAACTTAAAATTAACGGTAACTTAAAATTATTAGTACTAAAAATTATTGGCCATTTTTAACATTACCTATTGAAATTTGGTTTTGGTTTTGAAATTTTATTTAAAATTATTGGTTACTTAAAATTGTTGGTATTTAAAATAAGTGGTCTTTGACTGTTTATGAAAATGAACCAGTTATCCCAAAGGAATTTTAAATAATCACAGATTATGCAAGTTCAAATACATAAAAATAATAATTTTTATATGAAAGTTATGGTAAAAAACTTGAAATCATTTACATACTATTTCCTGAAATAAGTTGTAATATTAAACCTTTCCATTTATCTGGCTTAATTTTATAAATCTTGTGTAGTTTGATGATCCTTATTTATATTATTTAATTTTCAATGAAATGAGCCTGGTAATTTGCTCAAAAATTCATAAGAAAATTTCAAAAATTTTATTTTTTAAATTATTTTGTCATTTGTTTGGATATTCGAAAAACCCTAAAACACGGGTTCCTTATAGCAGAGATTTTATAGGCAAAAATCAATTAAAGTGGGATTTGCACTCGAGTAAATACACTTATTCGGAAAATTAGTGACAATGGTTTTTTGCCTCTCTCTCCTTTAATATTTGAGAATTTAAATTTATTTTTATACCACAACTATGATTTTTTCTTTATTTTAAGAAAATATTAATAATTTTAGATTACCTTGATTAATTGGTTTCTAAATTTTTTATATTTCAAACACCTAAATAAATTATAATTAAATTTGATTATTTTGTAAAACAATATTAAAATAAATTCGATACGTGTATTTTATTTCTCAATAATTTTATTAATATAGATAAAATCTGCATGCTAAGTTCAAAATTTTAAAAATTCGAATTGATCCAGTTTAAATATATTTTAATCAAATTTATTTAAACAAATTGGGTATTGTGCATAGATGGCTAAAGGGGGGAGGTATTTCTAAATTCCCCCCCCCCCTGTGACGAAAAATC
>JAQFZM010000618.1:0-28292 GCA_034695785.1 Galumna obvia
TGTAATAATTGTTGTTTGTACTTGGGGATTAGAAAATGATTAACCTTATTGGTTACTTCACCTTATTGGTGGTTCACCCTATCGATCCCCAACTGTAATTAAAGAAAAAAAAGTGAAAAAATAAAACAAAATTTTAATTTATTGTGGAATAGATTTTGATTTTTATAGATTCTGGATTCATTAGAAGTTATGTTCACTAACCATTTGACTAAAATTTATGGTCTAATATAAAACAAAAGAGTTGTGAAACTATTGTCCACTATTTTCACCAAAAATATAGAAAATAAAAGTTTATTTTCAAATCATTTTTAAATGTTTTATAAGTTTTTATTCCTAAATATATTTTTAATAAGAATGAAAAATGATATAAATGTTTGTGAATTAACAAAATAAGCACAAATTTAAACTGTTTAACATGTATACATTTTTAATGAGCCTGGACACTTTCATATAATGAACAATCAATTGACAAATTTATTATATCTGTCCAAAACAGTACTGACTTTATGGTTACCTCCAATAAAATAATTCATTCTTTCAATAAATATTTTCTTAACTGGACTACAGTCGGGATCACTTATTATATCATTGATGGCATTCTTTATCCTCCTCTCCATATCTCTGGTCATATTCGCCACTCTTTCTAAAGCGGTTTCAATAGGAATACCATTCAATCGGGAAATGAGTGAAACCAAATTAAACATTTCTTTCAAATTTCCCTTTTGTTGAATGAATTCCTTTTCAAATGAGAAGAAGTCGTTTACGTAAACAAATATTTCTGACATTAAATCAATGAGTTGTTGAAGTCGAGGGTCATTCCAGTCCTCCTCCGGAATGAATATATTGTCCGCGTATTCAATGAATTGTGCCGACGGACGGAATCCAATTGATTTTATTCTTATCTAAAAATAATTTTATTTAAATTAGCAAGATAATTTATTAATAAAAAGGTAATTTAAAAGCTTACCTTGATCATCTGTTGAATACTAATCATTTTCATGCCATTGTTTATCATTTCATTCTCTTCAAGATTTCCCTCAATATATCCCTTCCAGGCATTGACGGATCGGTGCTTTTGGACAGAATTAAACTGATTAAAGATAGAGTCAAACACAGAATAGAGGGCCAACACATATGGTTTCCAATTATTCATAGGAATGGCTTCTTTTGTAATGAGTTTATCCAGAGCTGACTCTAACTGACCCCAAATCTTAAGTCCTTCGTTTATATTTCTACGAACGTCTCCCCACTCGGCCTCCGTGTGATCATCAAAGACAAAGAACTGGATCATATACTTAACCAAATTCTCATATCTTTCAATATTTTTACAAAACGGATAAAAATAAGCGGCAAAAATAGTTGTGCCCTGGAATTTGTTAAATTTGTCCCTGCTCATAAGACTGCTCTCGTAATTCCAATCAATCCATTCGCGAACTATCAGATGTCTGTCCAATGGATTGCGTTTAAATGGAAAAGTGGTATCCAATTGTGGTAACGGAAATTGACGCCAATATTTACGTATTTCGCACTCATTTATTATTTCTAATAAAACATAATTATTGTTATTATTATTAAGAATCAAATATTTGTCTTATTTTCAAATGAAAGCTATACTTAAATAATAAATCATTAAATTAAATGCTATAATTATGAACACAATTGTCGTCATTCAATAGTTTTGCCCTCAAATAATAGTTTTGTACTTTTGATTGAAAGCAAAACTGATTCAAAGCCAGTGATGAACAAAGAATTACATTTGAATTATAAAAGATTTTGTTTTCAATTCAGTGATAAATATCTGACTTTCAAATAAAGTACTCTTTTTATCTCTATTTATAAGATATTTATAAATAGTAATCAATTAATTACTTTTCAAGAGTTCTTTTGTTAGTCATTTCAACAGTTGAACAAAATAGTTAGTTTTGAAATTGATCTAGATACATTATTATAATCATTAAAAAAGTATTTATTATACATATCTGAAGATAAAGTTACCTTTATAATTAACTTGGTGATATCAACCAATTTTTAACAAAATTCCATAAAAATAACAGTAAAAAATTACGGTTTTTGCAAACTTAATGTTTAGTAATATTGTCAACACTTCTTACCAAATGAATTATAAAATTAGTTAATATTTGTTGATATTTAATTTTATGTTTAAACTCAAAACTTGTAAAGAGAATAAAGAAAAATGTACATGATAATGATTATTGTCGAACATTTGTATTTGTGAATAAAAATGGGTAATATGAGTAAGATTATGTCTTAAGAATGGGTAACAAGGTGACATATTTGTCTGAATATCATTTATTCATTTGAATATATTTTAAATAACAAATAGTTTGTATACATTTCAACTTTAAGACCCAATACTCGGATGAAGGGGTTGTTATTTGAATTTAACGAATTTTTTCAAGATATTATTATGTTCTATTTCACCTAGATCAATATAATTTTATTTTTTATATATATATTAATATCAGTGGCCTAGTTTATTGACTTATTATTTAAGAATAACTTCTCTAAAGGTTGTTTAACGCCTTTACAAGTATCTAACTTTTAATTAAGTAAAGCATATTTTAAAAATATTTCATTTAAATGTTATCAATTTCATTTTAACCTAGAATAATTTTCAATTTAACCCTACTACTTCTACAATTATTCCCATTATTTTCTCAGTTTAATCCAGTTTTTAATTTTAGAAATTCTATTAAATAATTCATTTTAATGTTCTTTTTTATAAAAATGTTATTTTATTAAATAATTATTAACTAAAATTAATAATTATTTCTAATAATTTCATTAAAAAAAATTTACTAATTATATTCAAAAGAATTTTCTTTAATATTCTTAACATATAATATTACCAAGATATAATATTACCAAGATATAATATTAGAGAACATATTTAACAATGTATCTTGGTTTAGAATTTATTTAATCGAAAATTTTAATATAAATTTGTTATTTAAATAATTTGAAAGAAACTTGATCATACATTAATTATAATTATAATTTTATATTTTATTAACTAGATAACAAAAATTATAAAACATACCATTAGTATCAATATTGTAAAGACCCTTATTATTAAGAATCTTTTCGCACATATTTTCAATGTCTTAATCCTTTTTCACAATAAAATAATAACAAATGAAATACTATTAAAGGAAATATATCTGATATATATAGGTTTGGAGGAGTTAATTAGGTAATTATCGATCACATTTCAAATATCAAAATATTTGTGACTCTTTTGACATTGAAGTAAACGTTTTTCCTATTAATTATTTAATTAATCAAAGCTAATAGTTTGACCAAGGGCAATGTTTTTCACAACAAATTCATTATATCATTCTATGATTTAATATATCAATTAATCAAATTTATTGATTTCGCAATACTTTAGATAATTTATATCTTGCTTAAACTTAAATTAGTTAGGGTTAAAAATATTAATGAACAAGATTAATAGAAATTTTCTTAAACAAGATTAATTTTTAGAAAGTTATGATAAAAATTTGTAACATTTAATCAAATTATAGTTTATAAACTTTATAATATATTTTTAACTTTTTAACCTTTAACTTTAAAATGTCCTAGTCATTCATTTTATTTATGTTTATATAAACAAGATAGCTTTTTAAATTTTAAATTGAAATTTATATAAAAATCAAATATTGATTAAACTTATTAAACAAATAAACTAATTATAATTAAAGATTTAAGGCGTGGTCTAAACTTGTTTATTTTTGGGTTCTTGGTAATTTTAATTGAATTATTTTTCAAAGAAGATTTCAAGAAGGAGCAAGGTCTAGGTCTAGGTCTAGATTCTGACATCATTAGAAGAAGAAGAAAAATAATTCAATTAAAATTAAAAACACAACAAATTCTCAAAATGTTTACAATTTTTGCACTCAAAATGATTAATGAATTTCACAAATATTTTATTCAG
This sequence comes from Galumna obvia, assembly GCA_034695785.1. Classification (NCBI taxonomy): domain Eukaryota; kingdom Metazoa; phylum Arthropoda; class Arachnida; order Sarcoptiformes; family Galumnidae; genus Galumna; species Galumna obvia. Next base: position 3,959 of record JAQFZM010000618.1, read on the forward strand.
TAATAGTTTTTTTCTCTCTCTTTAAGACATTTAAGACATATAAGAAAAATCATCTATCATGTTTTAATTATCAGGTTTAGAGAACTTTCAAATAGAATTGAGTCGATGTAAATAAACTTATTAATGTAAAAACCCATTAAATAAAACAAAAAATATGTTACGAAATTTGAGTGAGCATGCAAGAATTACTCATTTTTTAAGAACAAGTATATTTTTATATTCTAATCTTGCTTGCTCATCTTATTCTTGGTTAATAGGTTTTCCCAGGTTTTCATTTGACACAATATTTTTGACATAAAATTTTGAATAATATTTTTAAAAAACATTTCAAATATAATATTAATTATATAGGAGTAAACAAATTATCTAGGTAATATATTCTAGAAAAAAATAATATTATTATAATTAAGAAATTAATAATTCAGACATTTATTAAACAACTCCTCCAAAATGGATTCGTCGGCCATAGTTGAAGTGTCTCCCAGTTCACAGTCATTATTAGTTACCTTGCACAATATTCTTCTCATTACCTTGCCCGATTTGGTTTTGGGTAAGTCTCTGACAACATGGATGACATCTGGCTGTGCATGGGCACCGATCTTCTCACGTACTATGATTACCAAGAACAATTATAATTAAGTAAATGTTAGTTAAAGAGAATACCTCGGTGCTTTATATCCAGTTCTAAGTCAGGGTTCAGTTTAAAGCCATCGTTAAGAACAACAAAGACGTAAAGAATCTGTCCCTTCAAGGGATGAGGTGCTGACACAGCGGCCGCCTCTGCAACAGATCTGTGCTCTACTATTGCTGTCTCGACCTCTACAGTAGACAATAGATGTCCCGAAACATTGAGAGTGTCGTCAGATCTGCCGGTAATCCAGTAATAGCCGTCTGAGTCACGTCTGACCCCATCCCCCGTCCAGTAATAGCCGTTAAACTTCTGAAAGTAAGTCAATTCAAATAAGTTGTGTTTTCCGTCAATAGTGCGCGCAATTCCCGGCCAGGGATGGCTGAAGACGAGATGTCCCTCACCCGGACCTTCAATTTCTTTTCCATTGTTATCAAGTATTGCGGGACTCATACCAAAGAAAGGAAGAGTTGCTGATCCAGGTTTCATAGGTGTGCAGCCAGGGAGGGATGTGATCATTGGGCCACCCTGTTCATTTTAAATAATAATATACATTTGAACTTCAAATACAAAGTGACTAGAGTGACCACCTTTTTTGGCAAATAATCAATATATATATATTGATATATATTAATATATATAACAGTTCTTTAATGTCTTTAATGTTTAAATTTTAAGAAATGTGTTTAAAATAAAATAAAATTTTCATTTCACAAAATCCAGTACTCATTCATATCATGATTAGTAATCAGTGATTACTAATATCAAGGAGTCTGTAAGGTTTGTACAAATCAAGTACAATGATAAGTACTGGTGGTTACTTTAAAAGTGACCCTAAGAGTTACCCTTAAAATTGATTTTTAGGTAACAATTATTTCATTCCATTTGTTATCCAAAGATTTATAAACAAAAAGTGATTAACAAATAATTACAGTTTCCGTTTGCCAATAGGTGTCCACTAAAGGACAGCGTCCATCGCCCACAACCTTCCAGTACCAAATCCATGCCTCAGGATTAATAGGTTCTCCAGCAGTGCCTAAAACTTTGAGTGAACTCCTGTTATATGATTTGACGTAATGGTCGCCGAATTTCATTAGTGTTCGAATAGCAGTCGGTGCCGTATAGAACACATTCACCTGAAGTCTGTCTATTATTTCCCAGACTCGGCTCGGATTTGGATAAATAGGCGTTCCCTCAAACAATACAATTGAAGCCGCGTTAGCCAACGCTCCGTAAACATTGAAAGTATGGGCTGCCATCCATCCCAAGTCTGCCGTCGAAAAGAAGACATCGCCCGACATATAATCGAATACGTATTTGAATGAGAGGTATGAGTGGAGGAGATAACCACCAATTGTATGGACCACACCTTTTGGTCTTCCCGTACTTCCACTGTTATTATATTTACTTAGTATTATTATAATGAAATTAATCTAGTACATTTACCTTGTATATAAGATGAAAAGTGGATCCTCAGCGCTCAGCCAAACCGGTTCACAATAATCAGAGACATTTTTAATGAGTTCTTCCCAATAGACGTCAATTTGTGGATTCCAACCGAACACAGGATTATTATTCTCATCGGTTTCGGCAGAACTCAGATTCAAATGTTTGTTAACAATATTTGCGATTAATTTCTTATATCCCCTAAAATACAAACAATTTATCAATAAATGAAAAGTCAGTGAAATCTATGAAAACCTTTTCCGACAGATATCGAGCGCCAAATCGGCGATCCTTTTAAGTGGAATTAATTTGTTGCCCCGAAAGGAGCCGTCACTCGATATCAATAGCACACAATTGGCATCAATAATACGATCGGCCAGTGCTGAGGCGGAGAAACCTCCAAACTTAGGTTTAAAATTAAAATAAACAAGGCAATTATCAATTCATTGAATTATCAATTAATAGAACATAAATTAAAAATTAGTGTATTTTAAACAATATTCGACCCAATGTTTTGTTTTGTGAGAAAAAGAACAGCAAAATAGTGGTCACTCACCACAACCGAATGAATAGCACCTATTCTGGCACAGGACAGCATTGCCACTACTGTTTCAATAGAAACCGACATATAGATAGCTATTCGATCACCTCTTTTGATGCCTAAATTCTTGAGAGCGTTGGAGAACTTACAGACTTCTCGTCTTAACTCATTATAAGTGATCTGTCGTTTAGTGATTCCATCGTTTCCTTCCCTTAAGTTTACATAACTTTAAATAAAAACTTTTAGAAATTAATTTGTTTACCAATAGTAGGCAATACTATTTCCTTTTCCGCTTTCAATATTTCTGTCCAAAACATTATAACACATATTAGTTACGGCACTTTCCATCCATTTCACAGAAATAGGTCCTCGACTAACATCAAAGTTAAAAGTGAGTACTTCTTTGGGAAAATTCTTCCAATAAAAATGTTTGGCCACTTCTGTCCAAAATAGTTGGGGCTCTTCAACAGATTTCTCATACATTCCTCTATACTCTTCCAGAGTCGACAAATTAGAGCCCCGTTTATACTCATCGCTCGGATAAAAGACCAGTTCTTCTCCACTCTTTTCTATTAACATATTTTTCACTTAATCTATAATTAAATTAAATTTCAATTCAATTAAAAATATGTGATTCAAAGTTTGGTAGTTGTGTTAAGACAATATATAAAACTGTAATAAAATCACAATTTTTATAAAATTACAGCTAAAATACAAACAAATTTATTTGGACAGTCAACTGCTGTCTTCTTCAGTGCACAGAAGTTAACTGTCGAAATAAATTTGTTTGTATTTTACATTCAAAATAATATCGCAGTTCGCGATTAAACACAAGTTGTAATTTTATAACAAAAAATTGTGAATTTATTACAGTTTTATACATTAAAAATATATATTTTTAGGAAATCAATCAAAAATTTTAAAAAATGATTCTTTACAACATTTACTAATCTATTTAATAACATTTTATCTGGATCATCTTGTAATATTCAAATTAGAAATATATCTTATATATATATTCTATATGATATTTTATTTAAACTATTAAGATTTAATTAATAAAGTTATTAAAATAAAAATTAGAAAAATTTATATTAAAATTACATTAAAACTTATATTCAGAAAAAAAAACTTATATTAAAATAAATTGTGAGACCAAAACACTGTTTGATTCAAACATTTAAGAGTGAAAGTGAAACTCAAACACAATTTCATTTTTGAAAGATAAGTTCAAATCAATTGACAGTTAATTTTGAGTAAAGAGTAAAAGAATAATTAAGAAAAAAGACTTAAAAGTCTAATAAAAATTAATATTTAATGTCAATCAATCAAATGCTGTCAGAAATAATCGAAAAAATTGAAATCTAAACACGAAATTATTGGTACACTTTTCGAGAGATTCAATACATAATCATTTCTTTCTACTCTTTTTTGTCCCTAAATTGTTAGCAAAAAGAAAATTAACATAATTTTAGTAATTATTTTCTTATATAATTTTCCTGATTATTACATAATTTTCTTTATAAATAATATTTTTTTAGGATTTATAGATATGACCTAAACTTTAATCTTTTGCAAAGTTTTTCTTTTGCCAAGATACTATTTCATCAAAACTTTAAAAGATTTGATTTCAGCATGCTAATCCTATTAAATTTTAAAAAAAAAGAAAGCAGAAATTAATTAAGTCTTTAAAATTAATAAATAACATCAAAAAAAATCATATACTATTAAATTAATCTAGTGAAATTAATAAGAATATTTAATTTATGATTACTTACTAGGTAATTATTAAGTTAGTAATATTAGATGAAGTTTACACGAATATATTTAAGATTTATAACAAGAGTACTGATTAATTCTCAATTATTCAGAGATTTTATCCGTTAAAGATTTGAGTCAAAGTAATAGTTATCTGATTCTACATTTTTGTCGAACACATCTCTCATGTAGTAACCAAGGTAGTAATTGTTGTCGTGTTCGTCATATAAGCAAATCCTGTTTCTATAGAAAAACTTTAAAGCTTACAATAATACAATTAACTGTTAATGACGACCAGCACCGTATAAATTACCCGAGGCTTAAAAAATAAATTCATAACATAAAGAAAAATAGACTAGCTAGGTTAATAAAAACTAAAGAAACTGTTCTCTATTTTCAATTATGAAATCATAGAAAGTGTGCAAGATATTCTTATGTCTAAATGTTTCTTCCAGGAAATTATGAAACTTGTAAAATGACAAAACATTTAAAACTATCTTGGTTATTCCTTTATTGTTTATTCTTTACTTAATTAACAATCAAAAAATTATTGCTAAATAAAAACATCTGAAAAATCAATTTAAAAATTCTCATTCATTTCCATTATATGTCATTACATTTGAATACTTCGAAGATATTAAAAGTTATTTTTTCCTGGAATTAAACAATGCTTTCAGTGCATCTATAATTATAATTCGACCTTGCTTACCACATAGTTTAATTTCACATTTCTGATAAATTAGCATGCAAATATGTGATAAATAAAAATGAGGTAGTATTTTGCCACTAGCAAGAATTTGACAAAAAAATAATATCTAAATTAGCCTTGTTACAACAATTAATTGAAATTAATTGAAAGCACCAAGATTACGAAATATTTTTTCTAATTAAAAATTACCTAATTTTAAATATATTTTAGACTAAATCTGCGAGTATTCTATAAATAATTAAATTTGTAAAATTTAATAATAGTAATAATCAAGACCAATTACATTTTCATAGTTAATTGATTAACCTTGCTTTTCATTTTATTAAAATTACTTCTAGTTAAAATAACTAATAATGAACTAAATTTACTGAGTATTGCGAATATTGCCATGGCTAATTAATTAAGATAGAATTAAATGTGAAAGTTAACTTATAATTAGTGATGAATGTTGTGGGTCAGCTAATTTTTTAAAAATCGGAGGTCATATTCGGTCAGATGAAAATTATTGTAAACCAAAACCTAAATTCGGAGGTCAATTTCGGTCAAATGTATGAAAACCTGCGAAAATAGTATAAATATACCCTCAAGGGATGACTACGGAATTTTTTATCCCTACTATTACCACTCAATTAATATATAACTAAATTAAAATATACTAAAAATTGCTTGAGTAGTTTTATAATAAAAATCAATTAGAAAATTTGAATTTTTAAATTTTGCATGTCTATTTTTCTAATCTAATTATATTGAGAAACATAAAAACACATATCGACTGACTTGAAACTAGTTTGTAAATAATATAAAAATTAATTAATTAATTTTAATATATTTAACAATTTGATATTTAATGAAATATTGAAATTTTATAAAAAATGGAAAAGATAATATGAAAAATATTTTATGTTTATAAAATCTTAGTAAAATTGTTATCTGGGTTAAATATAATTTTATTGGAATAAATACAAGTGTATTAAATTAATAAAAAATATTATTAGGTGTATTAAAGGTGATGTAGAATTAAGATGAAGGTAACTTTCTGAACACAACTTTATTTTTATTTGAGATTTTTTCAAAATTTTCACACAATTTTTTGATATTTTCGGTCAAATTCGGTAAACTGGGTTATCTGACCGAAAATAATTTTTCAAATTCGGCGGTCATATTCGGTCTAATTAGGTGTAATTCGGTATCTGACCGAGAATATTCATCACTATTTATATTTCAAATTCCATTATATTATTCAATTACATCAAAAATTTTTTTTCAAATAAAATTTATCAATTCATAAAAAATTATAAAAATCAGATGCAAAGCGAGATCTCATTTGTATGAACATATGATTCAAATGAGATCTGTCATTTAAGTTTATGAATAAAGATGAATAATTTTAATTTAAGGAATAGATATAAAATTTAATTATTATAATTGTTGGGTTATCAAACCTATCCATTTAGGTGTCTAAGTCTTGTTTGTAACGGTGACATACAAATTTATTAACATATAATGCCCTTCCCTTTAGCAAATGTGATTTCAAAATTCACATTTTTATCATAAATTATGCCTACCAAAGTATTTTTACTACTTTTAAAAATGTTTTGACCCAATAGTAATACCATTGATAAAAAAAATTTTGTTAAATAAAATTACTCAAAATAGTCATACAGATATACAACTTATCTTTAAAAAAAGATTCCTATATCAATAAGATAATAAAATAATATTAAACTAATTATTAATCTACTTAATAATTTAATATTGATTTTTCTTTTAACTTTTGATTTAAAATTACTAAACCATTAAAATAATTAAATACAATTTCATAAATGTATTGTTTGCTGCTTTGCATCCTGATTTATTTAATGTTAAAAGTTTAATCTAAAATGATTTTGGGAAATAATAATTTATGAATGAAATTATATTTTATAAAATTTAAATTTTTAATTAATTAAATATTTTTAGCATGTATTGAACTTAATAAACCTTGTGATGAAAAAAATATTTGTTGTAAGTTTATGAACTGTGACAAAGAACATGGGAAATGTAGAAAAAAAGGTGATAGATAGATTATTCATATATAAATTCAACTATATATTAAAAATTAATTTATCTAGAACATTTAAATCTCGGAGAAGAATGTCCTAATCCTTTTAAGCCAGTTGACAAAAAATTGATAGGTATCATTGAGGGTTACGGGATTCCGGAAATTCCTAAAGGAGAATTTAACGATATTTATTGTCGTAATGGAAGTCATATCACGAATTGCGAAACTATTAAAATAAAATCGTTAAAGAAAATAAGACTATTTAAAGAATTACCATACTGTGTCATTAAAGATAAACGTAAACTAGAAATTATATTTGATGTCATTTAATTTTTATTTTAGCTTGTTTAGGTATTGGACAGTTATGTGGTGTTAGAGGCTATTCAATCAAACGCAAATGTTGTAAAAATTTAATATGTAAACCAAAAGATGGACAAAAAAAATATTGTGTTAATGAGGGTTAGCAACAAACCATATAATAAATAAACTTTATATTTATTTATTTTTTGTAGAGAAAGTTAAAAACCCAAAACTGGTAAAACGAATAGGTAATCCAATTTTAATATTATTAATATTAAAAATTATTTTATAGTTTGCTTGCAAGTAGGACATTGGTGCGATCCAAATAAAGAAGAGTTACCTAAATGTTGCGACAACTTACTTTGTCATACTAATGTAAATAATAAGGATGAAAGCCCAGATGAATATCATTATGGTAATTGTCTTAATGCAACATATGAAAATATTATATGAAATTTTTCTTTTTTTTATTACAAAAATTATAATTCTTAAAATAATTTTTAATTTTATTTAACATTTTATTAAATAAAAAATTCTTGATACAAGATCATATTTTAGAAATACAAGAAAAATATTTTAGAGAATGTTATTAAATACAAAACATTCTTTAGAAATGAGTGGTTATTAGAAAACTATTTTAATCTAGAGTTAAATTAAATAGTTTTGTTTTTTCTTTTGTAAAATAAACGTTCTATAAATTAAATGGAAATCACAAAATGAAATAAAAATTATATAAATATTTTATCAAAAATATTAGAGGTTAAAATCATATTTACGGCAAATAATTAGTAATAAAAAAATATTAACGTTAACTCCAATGGATTCAAAGAATTGATGTCTTTCTGCAGAAACTTAATGTTTTAACAATTAATTCATTTATTGATATAAACGATGAAACAATAGATATATTATTAGACTTTTAGATCACGAAGTAATTGATATTATAGTTAAAAATAATGAGATTAAACAAAACATAGGAAAAAACTATAAAAAATCTGTCGAATCTGACGAATAGTTCTATAATTATTCGTCTTTAAAATACTATTTAAGGTTCAATTTAATTATTTATTTGTTTTAAGAATTATTTAGAATCAGTTAAGAGTTATAAAAACATAGACTTAAGTCATTTAAACTATTATTCACTTTTTGAAACTTTAAAACTACTCATAAACACTATAAACTATAAAATATTAGTCGCCAAAAACTACCAAGAGTATAATAAAAACTCTGATCACTTATTGACTGAATAACAATCAAACTCTTTGTCTTTTGCTAACTTATAAAAGAGGTTTTTTGTGACGACTTATTCAGTAGTTTTTAATATTTAGTATTGAAATGTAGTCGACATTAGTGTCAGTCGATATTTATTCGACTCATAAATTATATTAATATTAATGTTTTGTGTATTTTTGTTATTAAATTGACTCTTCTTGAAATCGATTTCTTCTAATTTATTTGATCTTAAGTCGAATAAAAGTTAAAAATGTTGGGAAAAACCCGGTAAAATATAAGACATTCCCTGACTCTTGTTCTTATGTTCAACACTTTATTATCGTATAATATTTGGAATTCAATTAAGTCGACATAAATAGAAGTCGTCTCTCATGACATTGAATATACGGTCATACAAATGAATAAGTGAATACAATTGCCGGCGCTCTACTGAGTCTACACACCACCCTCCCCCGACCTACAGCGGCACTGTAACAGGCCTACAAATACAGAGAATATAAGAGGATTATAGAAAAAAATTACCTAAAATTTTTATAATTAAATTTCAAATATTAAATAAAATATAACAAAATTTGGTCATTTATTTTATGTCTAAAAATTTACATCATTTTTACAAATTTTTCTACAGTTTTGCATTAGTTTTGTTTCGATATTTTGTTTAATTCGTTATTGACTTTAGTATCAATGAATTCGAGTTTTGAGAGTCTGACCAATATTTCAACAGGTTCTTTGTTTGTTATAAGGGATAGGATAAAGTAATGAAATTAGTATCATAATTTTATATTAAATTTTAAACAATAATACAACGGTTTAAAACTGTGCATATTCTTGGGATTATAGATACATATTCAAAGTATATTTTCACATAAAAATTATTTAAATATACAGTTAAGGACAAAACTACCCTAAATCACATAAACCTTAACGGTTTTTTAATGGATCAAGATATTTTAAAAGGTTTTTAGTATATTGATCTTGAATAATTAGAGTTTGGGAAAATTTGATAAAAAGAATATTATCTTTAGTTGAAATTATTTTATTTTCAAGTTAAAATAAACCAATACTTTTTTGAATTAATAGCTAAATTTTATACATATGCTATATAATTTATTAATTATTTTATTTATTTTTGATATAAGATAAAAAGCTGTTTGAAATGACATCAGAAACTTCAAAATAGGATAGCAAACAAAAGAGCATTGCTAGTTTGAAAAAGTGGTTTTTACCCAATATTCTGATAGCCTATTGCTATAGAAATCTGAAAATGTTGATAACTCATTTATTTTGTGATATTTCAATTAAGAAAGACAAAATATTTGGCGAATTTTATTGAATTTTTCAAAGTTTTAATTGTAAAAACAAACAATAAGTTTATCATGATATAAATTTCTTTTTACTAATTTTTTATAAACTAATTATTCTTAATTTTAATGAGAACCATTTTAAAATCTGTTGACCCATTCAAAAAATATCAAGGTTTAAGTAACCTAGGGTTGCTTTGTCCTTAACCGTATATACATATGTATATGAAAAGTATCTATAAATATGATGAAAACCTAAGAACCAACTATTTTATGATTTTTTGCTATTTTGAAAACATCTTTTGTCGAGCGATGAGTATCTAAAACCCTGTCAAGTTGACCATGGCCATTCCTGATTGAGAAGTAATTTCTAAATTTCGTCTCTTCTAATCTTTTTATTATATTAAAAATGTTATCACTCTTTTCCCCTTCACTTAAAGAATACTTTAGTTTAGAATTAATAAATGTAATGTTCATTAGTTTTAAACACTTACCTTGCTTGCTAATTATTTTTTAGTCAAATCCAAACCATTTGTTAGAAATATTTTTCAGATTTTAATCGATATCCTTTGTTCGTCTCCTCTTTTCTAAGTTTATTTGCTAACAATATTTGTTCTATAAATTGCGAGTCTTTTTTGTTTATAAGAGTTTTATTTAGGGTAGAGGAGAGAGAGAGAGAGAGAGAGAGAGAGAGAGAGAGAGAGAGAGAGAGAGAGAGATTAATGATTTGTTTTTAACTAAATTTTATTTTACTTTAAAAACTTATAGAAGTAGTTCTAATAAAAAGAATTTAGTTTTTAAGTGAAATATAAAAAATAAGACAATAAATGAAAAGTTCGTATTTTTAAAAGATGTGAATTCTTTGTGAATCACTTCAAAAGACTGATTTTGTCTCTCCTTTTGAAACCATTATTTGTATTCTTAGGTTTTTTAGTTTTTAAAAGTGAATTTTGTTATAAACTTATATTTTTAAAAAATTTATTCATTAAAATATTTCACTTCAATTGGTTTCCATTTATATTGTTTTAACTGAATTAATCATTTATAGCAAAAGTGTTAATAATTTAAGATTAAAATATTAATAACCAATGATCCTGCAAAATTATCGTAAGAAATTCTATTTAAATTTTAGAAATGAACCTTCTTATTCTTTTGAATTTATAAAAGAAAATTATTTTCACATTTACTTTTGGAATAAATATAAAGTTTATTTACATATTATGTATTGGATATACAAGAATTGTTTATAATATTTTATTGATTTTGAAGAACAATTCAAAGTTATACAAATTGTTATATGAAAGGAACTTTTGATGCGACCTAATTTTTATATCAATTACATATAAAAGTCTAATAAAAATAATAGAGAGAACCGACAATAATTTAACCGAAATAGTTTTGCGTCAGTGAACCACAAAAACAAAATGAAAGAAATATTTTGTTTATGAAACGTATAAATATTAAAAGAATAAAATGATTGCCTTTTGAAAGAAAAACTCTTTATTCTCGGATTACTAAGAATTTAGTGATTGATTCACAATAACTATTCACATATCATATATAAAGTCGAAAACATAACAACATAACTATATAACTATATAAGTTCGCTTGAACAACACTTCTCAATTCTGAATGGCTAAATTCATTATCAAACGGTTTTCATTCAGATAATCTAGGCAAATTGTTTTTTTAATAACATTTAATATGAAGAATTTTGTATTTAGGGAAATTTCTATACCTTGTCAAATTTTGAAAAGTCAATTTATTAAATATGAATCCATATTGTCTTTATTTTAAGTTTGGCCAAAAATGTATCCAAGATAAAACTTTTTTCAAATAATATCCATTTTGTTGAATATGGTTGAAATATCATAAAATATTTTAAGTGGGCTCTGATTAAGGTTTCTTTAGGATTGTTTTATGGGTTTCTTACTCACAACTTTGACTTTCAAATTAGCATATTTTTTAATCGATTTTGTTGATTTTAGCATTTTAAATAGCATCTAGTTCACTATCAAAATCGTATAAATATTTGATCAAGTTGATATATTTTTTATAACATTTTGTTTTTGTTTAATATCATTAAAAGATTAATTTATCTAGATATAAATGGCATCATATTAATTTTTTATAGAATATACAAAATAATTGATTGTATGAAAGATAATATATAAGGCAATCGAAATATTTAAATGTTAATGAAAATGATTTCCGATTTAGATTTATCCTGTTTTGTCCATCAGATCATTTAATAGTAATTAATACCTCATTAAATAACAAAATCAAATGATAGAATAATTGAGGAATTCGTATAAAAGAATTTTCTAATGAATACTAAAAGAATTTTTAGCAAAACTTAATTAAATTAAAAATTATAATTAAATCTATCGATTAAATGATTGAATAAATTAGAATTGAGGACAAAAAATCGGTTCCATATTCTAAAGGAAATACTAATTAAAGTGAGCTTTTTTTCAGTTTAAAAATATAGTAAAACAAGGGTTTTGTGTGAATTCCTGTGCCATTAATTATTGATTTAATTCTTCGTTACGAATATTAAATGAGTTTTCTCTCTATGAAATTCTATTACATGCCTTTTTAAGCAAGATCAATATTATGATAGATTGATTGTGTCACGTCTAATGATTCAAGTTTTAGCTCATTCTCTCTGATATTTATTACTCAAACATTAATTGCTTAACAAATAAAATAGAAATCACATTATATTATCATTAATCAGTGATAACCAAATGGGGGACACTTTCATAAGGAAATGCACTTTTATACACAATCAAGTAATTCCAATCGGACTCGGATGAAGGGGTTTCAATCGATCAATCGGTATATCCCCATGCTAATTTTTTCACACATTTTTGAAGGAAATTTAAAAATTGCGGTAAAATTCGTTTAACAGTTATTTTGTTTATATTATGGCTTTTGTTTTGATATTTTTTAACAGACTAAAAATTTTAGGGTTGGTCACAATATAGCTTTTAATGACATATGCAACAACTTAAACCCAACCCTAAATTAGAAAGTGCTGGGGTTTTCTTAATTATTTTTTAATATGATTTGTATATAGGAAATGTATTTTAATATGACACCAAGATCATTAAAATCGGCTAAGAAACAAATGAACTACAGACATTTTAATATCAACTGCAAGATTTTTATTGATTTCGAGATTCTAATAATATTAAATATTTTTCTTTATTTTTAAAATTTTGATAATCAAATGAGTACAGTTCATTTGTTTCTTAACCAATTTTAATGATCTTGGTGTCATATTGAAATATGTTTCATCCTTTATTCAAATCATATTAAAAAATAATTAAGAAAACCTTAGCACTTTCAAATTTAGGGTTGGGCTTAGGGTGTTGTATATGTCATTAAATGCTATATTGTAACCAACCCTAAAAATTTTGTCAGCATATAAAAAATATCATATACATGGCCCTTTCAAATTCCGTTTACAGATTTGAAATCGGGTAAGTCGTTCTGAAATGATTGTAAAAAATGCTAGTTCAAAATTTTATTATTTAGTCAATTACCAAGTCATTATTTTTGCTAGGAAACATATTTTCAAAATTCTCTAATTTTAAATTTAGATAAAATATTCCAGTTTATTATCTATTTTACAAAATTGAATTATCTTGTTTCTTGTTTGTTTGGTTGAATTTTTAGTGTGGCATACAAAATGGCACTTTTTGGGTTGTCATATTAACTTAGCTTGCTCAAATAAAATTTGCAGAAATTAATTTTTTCTAATTTCTATTCTGTACAAGATCCTTTTGGAATTTTTGAAAAATCTCAAACGGCTTAAGAATGGCAGGATGATTTGTTAATTTTTTACTAAATTTTGGCTAACCTTACATAAAACAATAAATTTTAAAAAATAGAATGGTGATTTTCAAATCTTTATATAATTTTTAAGCTAGGATAATTATTGAATGCGTGGCAAAATTTTGGCTTGAAAATTCCAACTATAACATAGTTAAATTAGTAAGCCCAATTAGAGTAGGATTCCGAGATGTTTTTACGCCGATTGTATACAGTCGAGGAAATAATTATGTAAGGTCATTTAAACTTCCATAGTTTTTGAATGAATCAATCGATTTTAAAACGGTTTTCACTAAATTTATCTAGAATAAATAGATATTATGAAATATAAATTAAAAACAGTTTTGCATTATGATAAAATATATTTTTTTGAAATAATAATAATCAGAAATTTTTATGAATTAATAACTTAATTTCATAGGATTGCTAAAATATCTTAAGATGGTTTTATGAAAAACTGTATATAAACTAACGTTAATAATTGACCCTTATAGTTTTCCGATAATTACCTATATAATAAACAACTCTTTATAATAAATTTTATGTTTATAGCACTCCATTTTCTATTAAGAAAAATATTAAAAACCAAATTCAGATATAATGAAAAATACACTAAAAACTTGCAAATTATTTTTAATATATAAATATTTAAAATATTCAATAAATTCATAAAAAATTAAAATAAAAAATTTTTAATGTATTAAACACTTTTATCAAATTAATTCTATGAATAATGTATTCAATGATATTCGAAGAAATCTAAAATAACATTCATTTAAATATCAAATAATTGAAAATAATTGATTTTTAACAATAGATAATATGATTTAAATACAATGTATAATAAATGATTAATTTATTACAGTGTACTCTTCCAGATGTATGAATGAGCAAATGCATAGAGAATTTGTTCATAACTGGGAGCATTCATAACTTGGAGAGTCACAACTAGTAGATTGCAATGTATAGTGAGTCCGTCAACAATTAAAAAAAAAGTTCGTAACGGAAGAGTTTCATAACTCAGAGACTCACAACTGGGAGAGCCTACTTTAAATTAATAAACCTTTAATTTGTATGTGTTTTAAATAGAGTTATAGTAATAATCCCTTATAATAGACTTTTTTCTATAATCAACGAATTCTTGGAACCATTAGTCTTCATTATACATACATGTACTAGTAATAGAGGGACTCCACTTTATTCACATTTACAATCCAAAAAAGGGCCCTTTTGGGGACCTCAAAATATGCATTCTCAAATACTATTACCAAGTTTATTAAAAAATCATACCCTTTAATAATCAAAATATAACTAATATTTGACCTTTCTTTATACGTTGTATCATGATCAAACTCTATTATAAAAAGATACTGACCAATGACTATCAATTATTGTTCATATTTTCAAGCGCGCACTTTAAAAGTTTGGAATCTAAATTCACATCAATAAAAATTATTTACAAATTTCTCCCTTTTAATTTTTTATCTTAAAATTATTCTAGATAACTTTAATGAGAGCCACTTGAAAATCAATTGATCCAGTCCAAAGTATTTAAGGTTAAGCAAATCTCTATATTGATTTCCATTGGATGAATAATAAGTAAATGAAATAAGTTTGTGATAATATCTGATTCTAAGACAAAGTAAAAGAGTTACACTTTTAATGTGAATTCTTTGTGAAGTTTTTCAAATGGAAATTCTGTTAAAATTCTTTTGTTAAGGAAAAGCATCTTTTCTGGAGTATTACTCCGGAAGGAAAGGAAGAAACTTTAAAGAGCATTGACTGAAACGACTCTCGAAATACAAATTTTGTTACTAAACTATGGATTTTTATTGAAATAAAAAGTGTTTCAAAAATTCTAAACCTTTAAATGCATTCATAAAAATGTCCAAAAAGTAGTCAAAAGTAGAAAAGAGTCGTTAAACAAATGAGAATAAAAGCTATTTTTCACTTTTGCATTAAACCAATTCTTTTTAAAAATTCAACTCTGATTTTCTCTTTTTAGGAAAAATAAGAGCAACTCTATAACGAAGTCAGTTAATATACCTTGCTTAGTCAAATAAAGGAACTTTCAAATTAAATTTCCTTACATTTATTGAAATTTTAATACAAGAATATATAAGAATATAAAAGATATACAATATATAAGATTCTATAACATTGTGTAGAGACAATGATTGTCAAACTATTATGTATTCTATCCTTTGCTCAGACATCCATATAATTGTGGATCAGATAAATAATGAATTTTTTCAGAATATTAATATAATTTATTGCTTCCAATCATTTCTTTTAGTAAATGGAGTGACGGTAACACAAGTGCACATCATATCCATCAACAGCGGAAGGAGTGATTATGTAATACAGGGGGAAAGCGTTCAACTTTCATGTCATTACTTATTCACAAAACCAGAGGAAAAGATCATATCCGTCAGATGGGAAAAAGATGGACAAGACGTATGTCATTCTTGTTCTCCCTTTCTTTTGATCCCCTCTAATATCTCTAATATCTCTAATATCTCTAATACAGAAATGCCGGAGTAGTGCACAATTTTAGGACATTTAGTGCGTATTCTATGTGAAATGTGCAAACACATTAAAGCTATTAATATGTTTAATGAAAGAACATGGTCAATTCATACAATAATTATAATAACATATTTTACCCCCTATGCCCTACTCCGGCAACGCTGCTCTAATATCTGTATTAATGGCATTAATTCCATCGAAATTCTGAGTAAACTATTAGACTATTATTCAATAATTCTATTCTATTAATAAATGTTCCAAAAGAGTATTACAACACAAAAGAAAATCTTATTAATGCATATTATTATTATATATATATTGCATATACATTGTATATAAATATATTAATACATTTCTCTGAAACACTATTTTTAGAGTTAAATGTGTTTATTTGTTTTAAACATCGAAATAAATTAATGACCAAGTTCCATAGTTTCATTATAAATTGAATATATATTGTTATGTATACTTATTTTAAAAATATTAAATAATTACATTCGAATAGAAAACAGATTAAACTTTTCTTTTAATAACAACTTTCCTACAGTAGACAAACCAATAGAATATAAATATTATTAATATTTACATTCGTTTAATACCTGACCTGACTTTTAGAGGCAATTATTCCAAAATACTCCCCCAAACCAAAATGATTGAACACTCATTTCCCGTTTTTTTTATTTAGAAAAATATTCATTTCTAAGGAAATTATTAATAAAATTATTGAATTCGACTCAATAACTGAAATGAGCCCAACTCTCCACTCCTGTCCAATATTCATATATTTTTTATTGTTTCCGACAATTTATTTAATCAATATTATACTGTAATTGCCTTGGTATAAGCATTTAATTTTATCGATATTTTAATTTTTTATAGAATATGAGATGGACTCGTTTAGGCATTTCACATATTTATTATTCTCTTTGACCCTCTCCTTTACCCTTTCTCCGCTTATTTTTTTTGCACAAAACCTTTCTTTTCATTCTCTTATTTTTTGTTCGACTCTTTGCAGAGAATTGAAGTCAAATATAGAGAGAAATAATAGTAATAATAAAAATAATAATAATAATCCTATAATAGCATTACGTGTTAACGTGTTTTTCATACCAAATACAATATATTTGTGAACACAATTTTTTCTCTTTACTTCAAATTTACTCTTTTCATGACTTCAAACAAATTCTTTGTCTTTTATTTTAAACAAAAATTTAAATCAATCCTTCAAATATTCGTATCTTGAATTATAAATGAACTTGGTATGTTTGGTTTCATGATATTTGAAAATCTAAAATCGAGCTTAAATTCAGTATCAAATTTATTATATTCTAAATTTATGTAAATTATACTAGTTTGTTTTCCACATAAACCATTTCATTATTTTCAAATACAGTGATATAAAATTTTTATAATAAAGTAAGGAAAAAGTATCCTTGCTCATCCTTAAGATGAAATGATTTTCATTAATTCCTTGACTAATTAGATTTTTTTTCGTAATGAATTTCTGTGAAAAACTAACAGAATTTCTTCTTTCATTTCCGAAACTTAATTAAGAATAAATCGAAAGTTTTCAAAGAATGAGTTCTGAAAGTGATTAACGATATTAACGCTACAAAACAATGACTAATGAATGTGTGATAAATCGCTGATAAGAATAATTGTATACAAATTATTATCAGTTCTTAATGAATAACATTCTAAGTCAAAGAATCAGAGAATCAGTGCACCAAATACCAAGTACCAATCAATATATTCCATCCTATGAAGATGAGCAAGATCGAAATTCCAACTCTTCTCTCGAAATAAAACTTGATTTTGTCGATTGTTAGCTTAACCTTGTTCATACTTTGTTCATACATTATATATTAAATTTAAAATCTTTTTATTGTAAAATATTTCCAAATTGGCTAGGTATATTTTTCAACGCCAAGCAATAAGAGACCGCTAGCATTGGGTGTTCTCAGAGGTCATATAGACTACAATTCAAAGGACTTACTCAATACAGTTCTCATTTTAAATGTGACGCTTGAAATGCACGGAACCTATTCATGTCATGTCGACTCTGACATCACAACATCACAGAATTCGGCCACTCTTACAGTGATTATCGGTGAGTCAATGTCTACTACACATCAAATGTCAATTTTAAGCCATCGCTGGCTATTAGAGAAGATATTTTACAATAGTTGATATGCTTGATCAATTTTTCCTATCATATTTACATGTATTATAGCAATCAATCTTTTATAACAATACTATATAAACATTGAATGATTTATTGGCATTTTTTGACTTTGGGTTAAACTTGCCTTGATCAATTTTCACTATCAAATTCTCAATTATGCTTAAAAAGTAAAGAAGCGTTAATATTAAAATGAACTAGCTTCATTATAGAGTTATAAATTATTTATTGTTAAGTTGTGATAACTGTCCCGTCATTCGAATCGGTAGCCATTAATCAAAAATAATTTTTAAAAATTTTAAATAAAAAGAGAAAAATGAATAAATCGATTGACAGCTGAGGGTTTATATCGTGTTTGGAGTAAATGAGCATCGATTCAGAGTCACATCAAAGAATGGCGCAGACCTTTCAAATCATGTACTGCTAAGCATATAATACCAGAGCGGCGGCAAATTAGGTCAAAATTATCATTTCTATTCTCACAGTGAAAGTACTTACATTCAGTGTCTTCTCACTGCAATCATTTGCCTTTCAATACATTGTAGTCTAAATTATAGTCGCAATCAGTTCTTGCAATACATAAATTATCTGACTCTTCATATAATTCACTGGAAATACCATCAAAATATATAATAATATCATTTGAAATAAACTTTATATTTAAACCACAAAATCTATTTGAACTTTTGATTTAACCCAGGAGAATATTTTTAAAAGCAGCTTGGTAATCATGATTTATGACTCATAAATTATACAGCATTAAAGTCTATTTAACGTTTGCTCTTTTCATATGCAAAACACATCCAAATATTATTGAATTTACTTTAATAATAAAAAGAGAATTCAGAATCTGAATGAAATTCAATCAATTCTTTACAAAATATGCAAAATAATAGTCTTTAATGTTGTAATCAAAGCAAACATTAAATATATTCTCGAACTAACTCTCAAACAAAAACCCATTTTTAAAATAAGTAAATAAATAAATTACTTATATATGAGTAAATGGAATAACAGAATAAGTCGATTGAATACGAGATAAAAGAATAACAATAAAAGAATTATATATTTCAATGAAATAATGAAATTAAAGGATTAAATTTTAACAAAAGTTTTTTTCTTTAAATCAAATTATTTCGAGTATTTATTTTTGTTAATTGTGTTTGTGTTTGTCTTTTTGTTCAGATGCGTGTAAAGAGGGTCATTGGAAAACACACACCGATATGATTAACTGCACAGAAGATATCAGCTTCTATTGCATAGGAATGTTCCCAAAGCCATCTCCAGCTTGCTCCATTCATAATGAGTAAGTACAATCAAACACTTCATCAAACAATAACACTTAAGAACACAATTTTTTATTTATTATATTTATATCTCAAATTAGTTTTATTACTAATTCTTTATAATTGAACAAGAGCAAATTATTAATATTTTAGTGTAATGTTTTAAAAAACAACGTATAAATCAAATTAAATCTTTTTGGATAACATTTTTAAAAATAAGTGTCAAAATCAGTTATTCTTAGAATAAATATTCGGAGCAAACATTTGTCATCATTTTTTAAAACACGATTTGAATCCTTATTTATTTATTTAAATATTTTTTACACTGAATTCACATTTGGCTCAATTTTTTTCTTTATTTGATTACATATCAAATGCATGTTTTATAAGCACTTCATTCAAAAGAGGCGGAAATATTTCGGTTAAAATGTGCGGAAAATGTCATTTTTTGCTACAATTCAGACGAATAAAAGCATTGATTTTCCGCATTCATTGAATACGATTCACCCAAATTGATAACTATTTGTGATATTTGACACTTATATCATAAATTCTTATTGTATAACCTTGCACCAAAAGTTTACTTTTCTAAAATCTAATAAAGTAATCTTGTTTACTTCATTGAAGGATCAATAGATAAAAAATGATACATTTTATATAAGTGATTATTATACTTTCAAGATCATATAAGGTCTAATTTCAATAATATAATATATAAATAAGTGCAGAATATTTGAGTGAAATTAAAGCTAATTTATTACTTGTTTAGTTGAGTTATTAGATGACCTTGTTTATAACTTTGATTTATCCAAAGTTTTACGGGTAAATACTTTGCTGGGGAAACATTTGATCAGAACAATCAACTGCCAAACGGAACATTTGAAATATCGATTAGAAGAAGATACCAGGTCGATCAATTCATAGAATATCCAGGACAATTATCATTTCGCTGCCATTTACTAATAATGATGACTTCCTGGCGAATGGGAATTAATTATAAACTCTTTGGAGATTCGGGATGTATTGAAGAGCCACCAAAAATAAGCAATGGTCAGTTTTCATACTTTTCATTCTATTCATAAAACATTTCTTCTATAAAATGTTTTTCCATTAAAATTTGCTTAAATATAATCGCAGTTTTGTTTTAATGAAATATATTTATTGCGATAATATTAATTATTAATATTATTAATTAACATTAAAGTGTAAATTAGTTTTTCTAATGCTCTAGGTCATCTTACCATCAAAGCTAATAAATTATTTAATACGAATAATTTATTATTAATAATTTAATTAAATTAATTTTTTCTTTTGTAAGAAAATGAGAGAATAAGAGAATGTTTAAAATAAATGAAATTCCAGAGGAAAACAGTTTTCTCAGGCAATTGACAGAATTTAAGCCCTTCAAAGTTGAATAGAGAATTTAATTACAATGTGCTCTATATTGTTCTCTTCTAATCCTTTGAACAAAAGAAGAGCTATCAAACACTATAAAACACTATAAAAGACTACCCAATTTTCAATATAAATGTATAGATACAACTATTTTCTCCATTTTTGCACTAGGTTCTCTCTCTCTCTCTCTCTCCCTCGTTCTCCCTCTCCATCTCTCTCTCAATTCAATTTACTTCGTTTGAATGATCACAAAATAAAGCATAAAATGTATTTTTTTTGTGAGTCATTCAGATTTGAAAAACTATTAATCAGTTTAAAGTTATTGAAAGCTAATAACATAAACATTTTTCTTAAAAATTATCCTCAATTTATATCATTTATATTTTTGTTAGATTAGATTTTATCATTTTTTTCAATTATTAATTAAAGTATAGTTACGTGACTTTTGGTTCGACATTAAATCATTAATTAAAAAATAAATTTTAAACAAAAAGTCTCTGAAATTAAAAGGTATATGAAATTTATTACTTTTAATTTGATTGTTTTTTGTTAAAAATGTATTTTTATTAGTTATTATTATTATTATTATTATAAGCCTAATATATGGTTATTTAGTCCATAAGTTTGATAGAGAGTCACATAAATGCAATTAATATTTTAGTAATAATTAAACACTAATTTCTATAAAAGCATTTCAGTGTAATCTTGTTTTATTATTACGTATTACAAACAATGGACAACAAAAACTTTGCACTAAATTACTCCTTAGAAAAGTGATCAGAATAGTAAACTCAGAATATATAAGAGAATAGATGTTCTCAACATTTATAAGAAGTTAAATATTAAATATTCTTTTCATTCAAAGATAAGTTTTTCTGTAAAAATTCAATAATATTATTAAAACTTATATTAAATCAAATGATGTTTTAGAATATATTAAATGTTTTTTTTATGTTAAACTAATTTTAAAATAAATGATTGTTTACATTAATGTGTAAATAATGTATTAATTGAAATATAAACAAATTTTTTAGGTTCGTATGTAATAACGGGAGAACAGACGTGTTGGAGAACTCCACGCGAGAACTCTCGCGTTAACTATACTTGTGATGAAGGCTTCCAACTATTTGGCCCTTCGATACTAATCTGTCGTAATGGGAGTTGGTTTCCCGATCCCATACATCTAATGTCAACCCCTGTCCACGACATGAGAAAATACTCAACTCTGAGCCTCAAAATGCCTTATTGTAGTGAGTATTGAGTGATTACTTTTCAAATTCTAACTTCACTTAAATCAATGACCACTGACTTACTTATATCTATACTTTTATTTGACATTTTAATTGTTAAATGTTGTGAGTATTACCCTATAACTCTTTAATGGATAACTCCATATCCAAAAGTTCTCTTATAATATAGATTACCAAGATAGGAATTCAATCATTTTCGCTAATTTAACTCAATTTAGGGCAAAATAAATAAAGTGAACAAAATATATAACGAAATAAATGGGATATTTTTATTCTATTTTTAAACTTATAAACAGTAATAATGGTTCTCAAAGAATATAGATATGGCTAATACAGTGAAAGACCGATAATTTTAAGAACCAATAATTTTAAGTAATCAATAATTTTAAGTTACCGATAATTTTAAGTAATTCTCAAACCAATCCCTAAGAATTCAGTGCATTTTAGTGACGAATAATTTTAAGTGAAAGTGTTTCAACAATACTTTAACCAAATTTATCTTTTGGATAAACAAAATGTATTTTCTTATAACTTATTTTCATTGAATATAAACTGAAGATGTCTTCAAATAAGTGGTTATAATAGTTAGTACCTTTTAGAAATATTTTCTTCAACTAAATTACAACTCATTTGATAAACAATTTATTGCAACATCTTAAATTGTGATTAAAATGACATATTATTCACTGAAACAATAAAAGGCAACTATTATAAGAAACATTGATTAAATATTATATATTTTCCTAAAATTCCATTAATAAATTGAAATAAAGTATTTGACCGATATTTTTAAGTGACCAATAATTTTAGGTAAATCTCGAAACCAATTCACTTAAAATTATCGGTCTTTCACTGTATATTAAATTTTAATGAAATAAGTTCATCAAATTAATATATCTTTATATATAGTTTATTTACCTATGTAACATTCCATAAGATTGCAATTTAGCATATGATTTTAGTATTTGAAACTTTTCAAATTGCATTTATTGAATTAAAAGTCTTAATAAATAATTTAAAATTATAATTTTTTCTAAATTTTGAGCTGTAATTAAAAATTTCAAATTAATTTAAATTATTAGAAATTTTCCAAAATAATTATATTGTTATATGTGTTGCCCACAACTATTTCTATTAAATTTTAAAAATCTAAAAATATTTGTTTAGAAAGTTTTTATTTTTCTAGTATTTCTAAAAGCAGATGCTAAGTTCAACCCTGTATATTAAATTTTTAATTTTATTATTTAATTTTATAATGCTAAATAATACTTTTAATTTAATCTAAATTATAAGGATAAATAAAAAAAACTTATAACTGATTTGATTATCCTTTTATTTTATTAATTGTTTTTGATTAAATTATTTGATTATTCAAAACTTTTATTATTAAGTTTAATTAAGTACTTTTACTATGGAATAGTTTCACTAATTTTTATTTATTAATTAATTTTTCTTTAAAAAAAATTAACAGATAGAAATAAATTTTAAATTGAATCTTGTTCAATATTTAATTTTAAAACATAACTTTTAAATAAATTAAATGAATAAATAAAAAAATTATAAAAAATGGAAAATATTTTGCAATTAAAAAAATTCAAACTTCTTTATTTAAATAAAATACATTAAAAGATTTTAATCTGAAACTTTTATAACATATGTAAAACTAATTATAATAGTTCAATTTATTAATTTATAAGATGGCAGAAACAATTTAGCAATTATTCTAGAAAATTCTAATAGGTGCTAAAGTAATTTCCGCAATTCTTGACCCTAATAACCAACCTGTCATCTTGATTAAATGCTTTTCCTCGGCCTGGGTTATATTTGATTGATTATCGTTGGGAGAGAGAGAGTGAGTGAGAGAGAGAGAGAAAGAAAGAGAGAGAGAGGGAGGG
>JAQFZM010000619.1:0-28277 GCA_034695785.1 Galumna obvia
TTTATAATAAACTTGGTAATAGTATTTGAGAATGCATATTTTGATTGCCACAACATTGCCACAAGTTTCAATACTAAATTTGAACCAAATGTCCGAAAGCAAACTTGTTCAAATTAACATTTGAGTACTGTATTTTGTTTATAGATTTATTGGTCTATTTATAGTAGGAGTCGATCACAATTCACATCATTAGCTTTTGAGTATATTTACAAATAAATAACACAAATGTATTGCAATTATTTGTTCAAAAGAAAACTTTTCGATTAACTCTTAAATATTAGTTATAATGAATTTTGTCGTTAAATATTAATGACGAGTAAAGATAGTATTAAACATAAAACATGACAAAAGAGGACCAGAATTTCCTATTAATGCCCGAACAGTCAGAACAAACATTAGTTGAACTAAAGCTTAGACACTGAGCTCTAGCATACGTGCCTTCGATATCAACAGAATTATGCTTTTGGTCTACAAAAAAAGAACAGAATAGAGAAGAACTGGAAAAGATATTCAGTACTTATTTTCAACGATTGAAGAATACTTTAAAGAAAAAATAAAATTCATTTCAAAGGCATTTAAAGAATTGATTTCAAAAATCATATAAAAATTAATCAAAAATATATTGGTCTCAAAAATTTTCATTTATTATAGAAAAAAAAAGTAAAAGGAATAAACATTTTCTTCTTTGTATTTACTGTCAATCAATGTTAACAAATGAGTGAATAATCGAATATATTCTTTGTAATCAACTTTTAATGTCATTAATAAAGAGTGAACTGAAAAGACATTTATCTATTTAATCCATTTGTGAACTAAATTATATTATTTATAGAGTTTAATCAAAATAGTTTTGCTCAGGGCAATTCCCTCAATATTTATAGATGTTGCAGGTTTTGGGCCAATTTTACGAAATATATATCGGATTCATATATATTATAGTATATAATATAAGCCTCGGTGCTATAAATCTGAATAAAACCTAGAATTTTGTATCGATTATTATATTTTTGTTATTCTTCTCTTAAACTAAACATTTTGTATATATATTTTTTAGATAATTGAAAAACTGGTTCAAAACATATTCTTAAATCGATGGGCGTTTCCCCGGAGGGAGAGAGGGGTCTACTATTAGTATCATTTCTTCTGCATTCATAGCCAACAAACAAATATCGAAATAAATTCAATTAAAAAACGGTGTTTTCTTCCAAATATTTGTTATTTTTTGAAAAAATTCTCGATTAAAATGTAAGTAAAAGTATTTTATCAAAATTTGTAAATACATTAAATACATTAAAACCCATTGAATATATCGAGTATTGAATTAAAAAGTGTTCAAACCTTAAACACTGGTTCTATTTTCTTTCATTTTATTTGTATTCCTGGTCTTTCAAATATTGTTTTTTAGAAAAAAGGCGGAGAAAAAAACGAGAAAACATTAAACAGAATCCGAGACAACATTTTCTATTGACTTAATTGACATTTGATTTCTTCTAAAATCTCTACAATTTTTTGTTTGAAATTTGATTTTATTTTTTATTTTTCGATAACAAGAATTGAATTCTTATAAAAATTCTTTTTGACTCAAAATTTGTCTTTTCATCTCTTTTAACCCATAAATTTAAGGTCACTTTTTATCTTTAAGTCTGACTAAAAATGACTTATATATTGAATATATAAATTTTGATTCAATATATCCATTCTTTCAATTCGTATATCTATATATCTATGAATCTATAGTTCAAATATTTTATAAATCATTGTTTGAAGGGACAGAAGAATAAAAATGATTGGTTTTAGAAAAAAAGTATTTCTTTGTTTAAATATATCTTTACTTTGATTTCATTTTTTGAGAGAAAATACTATAAAATTGAATTTTAGTGAATTGTATTAATATATAAGATTTTTGAGTGTTTTCTGGAATTTCTCGAGTTTTTGACAAAAATTAATTAGAAAATACTTTTGACATTTTCAGGATAACTAAACACTTGATTATATACTATGCCTTTATTTCAAAGTATAATTTCTCGGATGAACTTTAAATATTCCAACAAAACATAGATAACATTCTCTAAGAATTTATTTAATCTTGGAATAAATAAAGCTAAAAGTAAATGAATTACAAAGCATAAATGGAATCCCAATGAAATTTCAATTTTAATTTGAGCATGAACAAATTGAACGCATTAAACAACATTTAGAAAAAACAAAAATGTCTGAAAAGGTTATAAAAAATAATGTAATTTTGAAATTTGAAAAAATCCCTCATTTTATCGTTAAAGAGGTTTTGTTTAGAGAATCAATTAAATTGTTTTACAATTTAAAGGAAAATAGAATAATTCCAAATAAAATAATAGGCAAATACCATGCTCAATTTATTTAAATATATTAAACTTTAGTCGAGTCATAAATTTTTAATTTTTTTTCTTATTATAATAGAAATTTGAGACCAAGATAATATCTAGTTTTGGTCATTTAGTTTTCAAATACATTAAAATAAAAATATCTGTTCTTATGTTTTGAAAAATATGGGCTTAAAAACAATATTTTATAGCTTTAGGATCAGCTCTTACTCTGAGAACTAAGAATTTCATATTTATTATATAATATTTATTTTTGTTCTTGATCATTTATATCCAATAATTTATCTTGATCAATACCTACACAACCTTTGCATTTACATAAGTTTAAGACTAGGTAGTATTAGAAAATATTAATATTTGCATTAATATTATTAAATTTTAATTATTTAAAAAAATTATTTAACAAATTATTCACTCGGAAGTCCCTAGATAAAAATTTAAATTTTAACTTTAATATTTTGCCGGCTAATTATTGAATTATATATTATAATTAGATTATATTATAATATAATTAGAAAGTTATAAATTTATAAAATTATTAATAAAAATAATTAAATTCATTTGCAATTTATATATAAATTATAAAAGTTTTATAAACTTTTTAATTAAAGAAGTGATATATCATATCATTTGAAAGTATGTCTTCTTTTTGTTTCTTATCTCTGAAACCATTGTCTAAATATAAGTCACATAAGTCTTCATTAGTTCGACGAAAGACAATATATTAGAGAAAAGTTTGTCAGCACTGGTAAGAGTTATCCTTTTATATGAGGTGATCAACCATTAGGCAAAAGTTGTTTGTATCTCAACACTAAAAGAATCAAGGAGATTTTTAAAAACAATTTTATCTGTTTTTATTCTTTTTTAATGTAGATATTGACTAAAAACACGTGAGGGTTATATTTCATAATTTTGATCGATTTCTTTAATTTATTCAATGATAGTTATTATTATTAACAAACTCTTATGAGAAAAATCCATGCAATTACCATGTACATATCACGCAAATATCAATTTCTCTAATATTGGAGTTCTCTTATAAGAAGCTATAATTTATTTTTTTTGTTCCAATTTTTGTTCATTAGTTATAATTAAGTGTTATTTTGAATTAATTAAAATTTTAATTAAAAAAAAAGTTTTAGTCTCAGATTTTTTTATGAAACATATAAAACACAAATAAATATAAATTGTCTAGGTCATTATTTTATTGGTGGAACATTCACTCCCTTTGGTATCTGAACAGAAGGGAGTGTTAGTAGGAGTATGACTACTCTTTTATTTGAGTTTATGTTCAAAAGATATATTACTTTTCGTTCGTTAATATCTAATCTGAGATCATATCAATGATAGTTATTATTACTAACAATAGATTCCCAAACTTTAGTTACGTCCAAATCATTAGATAAATGATTGGATCAGAAAAAGAATAACAAATTATTAGAAAGTGTTTGATTCCACTCAAGACTTTGCATTTTAATCTGATTTAAATAAATATATTACTTTTCAAAAACTATTTTATTAAAATTTATTTATTATTCCATTAATTTAATATATTTTGAACTCAAATGCGGTTTTAAATAACAGTTGCGTTCAAAAGTGTTTTAATTATCAATATTTTGCGACACATTTCCTACACTTAATATCATAAAATAGTGACAATCAAAGTATAGACTCTATTAATCAAATGTTTTAGTAAACATTATTAGAGACGATAAACAGTTTGACATCGTAACCAAACCCACTCTTTATTTTGAAAAAGTACATTGTTGATTTATGTTTTAACACAGTTCTAATTGAATCAGTGCCACAAATTTAGTTCATCGATATATTTGAGGCAACTTTTTTAGTTTAACTCAATATTCAAAGACATGACATAAACTCATCTCTAATTCACTGCAGAATTCGATTTGTTTTTATTAATTTTTCATATAATAATAAATCATTGATTTATACTAAAGAATAAATACAAGTCATTATTTTTTGGGACAATTTTTCATTTATTCAATAAATGAATATAAATAATGAATCAGAATATTAACCGAAAGATAAATCTTTGAAATCGAGTGACAAATATTATAATAAAAAGAATTCACATATTTTTCTATTCAAACAAATACTAAGATTTCATTGAATACAAATTTTTTTATTCGATTACTTCTTATTTACTAAAACTAAAAGAAAGTTCAATAAATAAGTTGGTTTTGATGGTGCTCTTTGTTGATAACCTGGTAGTTTCATAAATTATCATTAATAGTAGTGTGAAGAGAGTGTCTCACTTGAGAAGTCAAATATTTGCATTAATCCAGTGATGCATAAACCAGAAGACAACGAGAGTTAAGCTCAAAGTCCTAATTGGGTCTACTCTTTGATCAAACTTAGATTAACTCTAAAACTGCAAAAAAAATGTTGAACTACTAAATAGAAAGGTGTGTCACTTTACTCAGGCATTGATTGCTACCCCTTAAGCATTATTTTTCTAATCATTTATTATTCGAGCGTTGAGTTAATGAATACTCATTTGAATGTTTAATTGTGACCACAATTAAAGAAAACTTATTTTAGTCTCGAATTCATAAATTCATTAATACTTTGGCCTCAATTGAATGGATTTTCTCTTTTTTTTATGCCATAAATATTTGATTATATAAAGCCTTACAAATGGTAAACTTATATTTTTAATGCGTTTACTCAGCGAATTCAGTAATGGCCATCGTTTTTAAATGATATTACAGGTTATAAAAAAAATCAAAATCAATGCATTAAAAAAACAATTTTTAATTAAAATATTAAACTCTTTAATGATTAGAATTCGGGAAAAATTTCAAATTTGAGCTCAAAAAATAAGAAAATTAAGAGGGGGTCAGCTTTTTATTGCAGTTTTGAACTACAATTTTTTCGTGCTTAGGGGGGGTACCCCAATACCCCCCTATACCCCCTCCAGATGGCCATTACTGCAGCGAATTGTAAGAGTTGTGTTAGTAAACTTGGTCATCTTTATATCTTAAAGAATGAAATTATCGAAAAAATAAATAGATTGACTTTTACTCAATTCTCAAAAGTATTCTTAAAATTGAAGGAAAATATAAGAAAATTCGTTACACAATCGGAACGAAAATATATTGAATTTTTTTTTAAATTTTTCTTTTGAATTGAGTCAAACTCTAGTCTATCGGTCCTTTCAATAGTGAAGTCCCAGAAGACTGTCGTTTCGCTAATATTATTATTGGAAATAAAATAAATTTTGTCCGTCACTTATCTCAGCTCTAAATTCGTTGTAAAATGAAAAAAGAGATTCAAATTTATTTTGCACTCAATTTAAGAGTATATAAGAAAATATGGATAACCGGTATTTGTGCTATCATTGTCCAGACCCGTAGGCTTAGACACTTTCTAAACACATTATATGAAATGGTATTTTCCATAGTTTTCAAATAAATCCATTGTTTAAAATTCATGTCTGGCCCTCAAAATCGTTTTAATCAAATTTATTGCAAAACAACGGATGAAAACAAATATAATTTTTAAAATCAAGTCTACAAAACACTACAAAACACTACAAAACCCTATAAACACTTTTTCCAAATGAATAAAATCTTGACTTAATTCTCTTAAACTACTAAAATATCAGCTGGATACATATTTTAATCAATCAAAACGAGAGAGAGAGAGAGAGAGAGAGAGAGAGAGAGAGAGAGAGAGAGAGAGAGAGAGAGAGAGAGAGAGATAGAGAGAGAGAGAGCATAAAAAAATGAAACAAATTTAGAAATTCTCGAAACATATCTCACGAAATATTATAAAACACGAACTCATTTAAAACATACTTTTGATTATTAAAAATATAATAAAGTATTAATAAATTTAAACATAAAACGATTTAAAATAAAATTTGTATTAGAAAAAATTCAACTAAAAATGCTATCATTTTATTGAAATTTAAAAAATGAACAAAAGATTAATTGTTTGATTGGATGAGAAAATTGAGTGTCAATGTCTTTGTGACTGACACTCAAAAGACGCCTTTTTTATGCTCTCAATTCTCTGTTCACTATTAAAGAGTGGAATAGAAATCAGTTTTTATCGTTGATTTGGTGCAGAATATGCACATCACTCAGTCGTCTACACTTTTATTATATCCAGAATTTGTTCGTTCATGAAATGCCTTTAACTGACTACCAGTGCCTAAGTTGCCATTGAAACTGACACACCTAGAGATGAAAAACTAAGAGATGCTCTAACATAACACATCTCCATAGCAACCATTTATCTATATGTATATACACACATATATGTATATTTGTCTTATATGTATGTATATATAATGCATTTCTTAAGAAAAAGAAAAAACTTTTCATTTCCTTAAAGAGAAGAACAGATTTTTCAAAAGACAGTGAAAAAAGACTTGATTTGCATCAGAATTGGCCTAACGTTCAACCAGTAGTTCAACTACTGATTCGAGTGTCAGTTAAGAATGAAGAAGTGGCACACCATCACACCATCGCACTCACACTCTTTATCTCTTTTGAATTTACTTTTCTATTTTCTTCTGACACAATTGTTTGAGAGAGAGAGAGAGAGAGAGAGAGAGAGAGAGAGAGAGAGAGAGAGAGAGAGAGAGCTGAATTTAAATAATTTTTTGGTGAAAATTATTGCATTGAATTCTATCATAAATTATACATTTCGTTGAAGTATTCGTTTAAGAAACTAAAACTATTTTTTCATTCATTTCTTATTCATTTTAAAGACTCATCTCTTTTAGAGTAAATTATTTCTGGTCTCAACTCTACTCTACTTTTTCTTATTCTCAAATGAAATAGAATTGTTTGAACCAACTTTTGGTGAGTCAGTACTCAAATCAATTTTTCCGCTCAAATTTCCCCTTTGATGTGGAAATACATATATTTCTTATTATTGTTATCAACCCATATCTACCGATAGGCCAACAATAAATTATCCGGAATATAATAATATAAGATTATAAGAATATAAGATTTCAAGAGATTTGGAAATATATTTGATTTTGTCTTAAAGTCATAAAAATATTAATTCATGTAATCATTCAAAGCATTGAAAATATTCAAAATAAATATAAATATTTCCGAATATTTTTCTACAAATTGAGGACAGAATATATAGTTTATGGGATTTTTGACTCATTTTGATTGCTATGAATAAATGTGAACTCCATTTCATATTAATCGTAACTCTGGTTCTCAACGGAGAGAAAAGTCATTTTCTCTAAAGTTATAACTTATAAGTCATGCAGTTTTTGATTACCAAATCTACAAAGTATACACTCAAACATGACCAAGATCTCACTAAATATTTATTCTTGAAAAATCCCGATGAATAGTCTACAAAGTTATCTTGTTGCTATCACTTTTATTTATTAGTATAATTAAAATATTTTAATTAATAAATATCAAGGTCATTCAATATTAATTTTAATTGAAATATATTATTACTAATAAAAGAATAAATAAATAGAACTAATATTTTCATTCATTTAATGAAGAATCTAAAAGAAAGTGACACACTCTTGGTCAATGTTGGTCATTGGCTTAATTAAATTATGTTCTTTGAAAATCTCTATTGTTTTGTAGTTGAAAGCACCATGCAACTAGCCTTGATTAGACTATTTGAAAAGCAGCCAGGTGGAAATTGCCATCAAATCCATGTGCTTAATGATAAATAGACTAGTTGATTTATGAAACTCAAGAGATACATATCAACTCATAGCCAGAGTGGAAGGCCTTTGAAAAAAAAGAATATCAAAAAATCAAACTAAAATCTAATGGTTGAGTTTCTTCTTGGATGAAGTAAAAGCTCTTAGAGTAGAGTCAGTTATGATTAGTTGTTTGTTGAGCCAATTTTCTCATACGATTTTTTAACAACATTTGTCAATAAGTCATTCGTATGATTGGCTCAGAATCTATTATTTTTATGTCTCATTTTCTCTCTTCGATCGTATGAAAACTCATACAAATGTTTGAATACATGAATTGATTGAGTAATGTATAGAAGGTATGGAGAAATAAGGTTTCGTCAAACATATCTAAATTGAATTAGAATTAATGAATTCTGGCATAACTTTTATATTAGTTATAGTTATAGATTCATATCTTTTATTGTTTTTATGGAACTCTTTTCAATGGATTATTACTATTCACTGCTCTATTAAATTGTTTAACATTTCGTTTGTTTAAAAAAATTTAATTCAACTTTTATTTTAGGATTTTTTTTAATTTCCAGTGAAATGAATTCATTTAAATATTTAAAATATTTTTGGAGCGATTTTTTCCTAATTTTTGTTTAAAGAAGTGCTTCAAAATCTATGTTTAATATTCAGTTTTAGAAAATATGCATATTTGTGCTAGAATAATTCTAGTTGTGTTTCATACACGAACACACTGTCAGTGAGTCTTTGCCTCAAAATTATGCTAAAAACCACAAGAGTTTTGAGAAACGAAAATAATTTACAGTAAATATAGAGAAGAAATACTCTATAAATGCGTTCCAAAGAAACAGTTACTTCACTATTTTGATAGACTTGTTATGTAAAGACATTGAATGAGCACTACTTGTATGCATGAATTCTCATCCATCTTCTCTCTCTCTCTCCTTCTCTCTCTCTCTCTCTCTCTCACTCTCTCTCTCACTCCCTCTCCTTCTCCCTCTCTGACATTAAGTTTAGGCACATTTCAAGTACATCACAAGAGCTGATCAGCCTTTACTCAAACTCTGAGATAATACTTATTATTCAGTTTACGATAAACATTATTTCAATGGAAATGTAATATTATTTTTTATTTTAGGCAAATAATCAAATTTTCAATTATGAATGTGATTAACAACTCTTTTCTGTTAATTAAAAAATAAATTTATATTTTAATATTCATTAATAATTTGTAATCAAAACATTATTTCATAGAAAAAATCAATTATTTACCTCTGATTTTGAAAAAGAGTTAAATCTGAGCAAATAATAATTGAATAGTTTTAATGAAAACACGGATTTTGTTAAAAACTAATTTTATTATTAGTATTTCATTAATAAAGTTTATATAAATCTAATTCTGAAATATTTGTTTGAAATGTTTTAATCGATTAATTCTTTATTTACTTTCATAGAAAACAGTTTAGAATTTAATTAAATTTTTGTATTTTAATCGCTCTTTTCAGTCAAATACAGAGTTATATCTCTTAAAGGGTCAGTAATTAAAGCTAAAGTGCTATTAAAGCGATACCAGACTCTGAAAATACTTCAATTTTATGAGAAGTTATAATTAATTACTAAGAAATCGATAACAAAAATTAATGAACGCAACAATCATTGAATTTTTACGGCCTTTGGATTCTTTCAATTATAATTGTATTATACTTTTTATCTATAAGTCGACAGACATGAGCAAGATGCAAATCACTATTGTCGAGCTAATGCCAGTTTTAATCTAAAGCTAAACTAAATTTAAATTTAAACAAATTTAGATATTTTCAACTAATTGTTCATTACGTGACTTATTTGTTGATTTTATTTCACAACATTTTTAAAAACAATGTATGCAATCGTTTATTCGCACAGAATTTGTTTTAATTATGACTACAAATCAGTCTTAACTGAAGAACTAAATATAGAGAACTATTCGTCAGACAAATGGAAGCGAAGGAAAGCCTCAAATTTGATGACTCGTTATTTGCATACTTTATAATCAGTGCAAACAAATTGTTTAGATTTAAATTTTAAATTTGACAATGAATTCTAGCACACATTTTATAACATTAATGACCAAGGTTGCATCTAACATTGATATCAAATAACTTTTAAACAAGATGAAATAATTTTAATTTTGTTTCTATTTATAAAATTATGTCACAAATAATTTGTGATTAAATATTCAGTCTTCCATTCATTTATTCTTGCAATGTTTTAGAGCAGGGATATCCAACTTTAAAATTAGCGCTAATCTTTTCAGTCATAATTTATAAAAGGTATATATATATATATAATGTATAATGTAAACTGGTTATTAGTAGATGTGAGTAAATTTAAACTTACAACAATAAAGCATTAATTATTCCGAAGTCTAAACAAAAATGATTTTCAAACTGACTCTTTGGTTATCTCTCTTTTAAAGTACTCTTATTTAATAATAATTGATGTTCTTGCAAAATAAACTAACCAAGATCACTTGGTCATAAATATAAATTATAATTTATAACAAATCTATGATTAAAATCAAGTAAATAATTTCTTATTTATAAATAGTGTTCTTCTATATGAAACGAAAGTAAAACATAAATATAAAACAAAATATTAGATAATTTTTATTAATTTTGATTGAGTTTTCTTTCGCCCAAAAGTATTAAGAATGAGATTTGAATATTTGATTATATATTCATTTATATTTGAATTTCTAATTTACTGAATCTAACTTTAAATCTCTTTGAAGTCATAATTTTTCCCAAAAATCCTATTTTTTGTTGAACTCTTTCAATATGTTCTAAGTTTTAGCTCACTTTCTATGAAATCTTTTTTCAGATAAATTTTTTTTATAAATATTTTTCAATCAAATGAGTTCTTTTGTGAAGAAAATATTCCTTTTCTTAGGACTCAGAATATGAATGAAACGAATCACTGCTTTTATGAAAAATTATTTCGTTTATGAATAAGTTATGAGAATTTAAAACTAGAATTCTATTGAAAACAAAATTTATATTTCAAAAGAAGTATTAAATTATTTTAATAGAGGAATTCTTCACTCAATTCTATCTTGATATTAATGAGCAAGGTTCATTACTCAATTACTCAAATGGCTTTCAAATAATTAAAGTTTGGAAATAAACTGATTTGAAAATAATTTTATTGGAAATTATATGAATTAAACAATAAAACAATAAAATCTAGTTTTATGTCATTCCGTACCTAATAATTAATGTATTATTATAGAACATGAAATTATGCTGAAATAGAACATATATTAGCATGGTACAACTTAAAAGTGGAATAAAAATTAGTATTCTATAGATTTAGAGAAGTGAAGTGACACATGGTAAAGTGACATGGTGAAAATACACGGAATCGATTGACTGTAAAGGAAGTGATCAGCAAAAGTCTGAATTAATTATTCGTTTTTGACATCACGAGTGGAAACATGTTTTCAATTTAATGCTATTAATTGGCTTTTCTTTAAGTGTTTTATCATTGACTGAAGTAATTGATGGTTAGTTAGACGTTCGATACACAAGACTTTCATTTGACAGCTCTATAAGAGACCTATTTCTGGAGTGCTTTTCAATCATTTCATATATATATAGATTATTTGTCAGATCATTATTTCATTTGAAGTTATAGTAAGACCACTCTTTCCGCTAAATCTTATAAATGTATATAAATAAAATTATAAAATTATAAAATATACAAAAAAAATAAATTAAATAAATCTCTTGGAAATAACGAAATTTATAAAGAATTGAGGGCTAAATATAGTATATGAATAATCCTTAATTCAGTGACACCCATCACATTTTAATCCTATGGCTAAGACACTAAAAAGAAGAGCTGATCATCACTGAGTGAGAGTTCCAACCGATCAAAAACTTTTGTAGACAAAAATAAGAACTGATGTCAAGTGAATGAGAAAATTTCTAATTTTGGTGTAAAAAGTGCGACACGTCTTAAAATGTGTCATTCAATTGGCTTTTTTGAAATAAAACAGAAAAGAAAGAAAAAAAAAGTAGAAAATATTTGAGACCACAAAATAAATTGCGCGAAAACTATCAAAAGAGTGTAAAACGAGTGATGAAAATGTATCCAAACTCTACAAAACTGTTTGAAAGTTATTAAGAAAAAGAGAGAACTTGTGATAACTTGTTTTCCAGGGATCGATACTTCGATCTATTTTTCATTAGTGACGAAAAGTTAGACAACATATCAGATAAGAGATTAAGAATTTAAATTTTATAAAAAATGTAATCGATAACATTTTAATACTATGAGATTATAACTAAATATTTTATTTTTAGATATTTCTCATTCAATGATAGCATTTGTACTGAATTTAAGAGACAGTAATCTCTAGTTTTGTAGAGAAGTGTCGCCTTTTTTCACATAAATTTTAGACTTAAATTTCTTTTATTTGTTGCTTATATTCCCTCTCTTTTTAAATATCAAATAAAAAAGGATTTGTGTTTTCACTCATTTTGTTTTGCTTTAAGTCTTGGAATAAAGATTCAAAACGAAAGTAAGCTCTTGGCACTTTTTCCATCAAATAAGTTTCAGCTCTTCTTTTGATAACTTTTTAATACGAAACGATATTTAGCTTAAAAGCTCTGTTTTGTAGATTTTTTTTTGAAATATAGAAAATTTATACTTTTCTCCTTCAAAATCATTAAATTCCTGACTACAGATTCTATAGAACATTTCTGTAGAATTGCTTGGTAAATTCAAACTCACCTTTTAAAAAAAAGTATTCTCATGAATTTAAAAATAGTCTAAAAGATTTCTCCCTGAGCTATATTTTTAAAATTTCTCAGTAGAAATATTTAATTACTCTCTCTCTCTCTCTCTCTCTCTCTCTCTCTCTCTCTCTCTCTCTCTCTCTCTCTCTCTCTCTCAGCTGTATTTCCTCTATAATAAATTTTGGTCTATTTATCAAAAGATAGAAATATAATATTTATATAATTCTTTTTTCATAGATATTCATAGATTTAGTGCTTTTAATATAATAATAAATATCTTTTGTTTGGATAAAAACTTTTGGAAGTAAAATGAAAACGATTTCATTCACTATTTTAGTCAATAAAATGGTTTTCTTTTGATTCATATTTAAAGAAAAGCACAACATTTCAAAACTAATTACATTTAATTACAAAAGACGGCGAACAAAAACAAACGATTTTTGGCACAAAAGTTATTCCCCATAAATATCTGTTATATAACACAAATGTTTATTCAAATCTAAACAGAGAACCATAAATCATATAAATATTTAATAATTTTTCACTAAAAAATAGTATTCCTTTCGGTTTTCTTTTTCTTTCATTCGAAGTGATATAGAAAAGCATTTTAGCGAAAATAGTTATCGATTTCCTCTTTACTACTGAATCCAAGAGTTATTTCACTGAAGACACAGACAGAAGATATTATTTTTATATATTAATAGTAATAATAATAATAATTGTATTTTCAATTAACAGAGATTAAAAGCTATAATAGCTCTTGCTCATTTTGTTCTATAAATATTTAGAGAAGATTCGCTATAAATTATTATCATTTTCTAGAATTTTCAAATATAAGCGCACCCTTTGGTAATCCCAGCTTTAAATTTAATGATATGAATCTCAATATACTTGGAATATATTAGTGCTGAAAATCCAATTTCATTTCAGAATATTAAAAATTGATGTTATTTTGAGAAAATTAATTAAAAATGAACAATCAACATTTTCTTAGTTAACCGCAAATCATTAGTCATCTCATTGAAAATGTTTGACTTCTAATGGCATTCTTATGGCGTTCATATACTCTACCAATTGTTGTACTCTTCAAAAGTGGAATCTATTTATTGAAAATATATTGATTCGAAACCCTATTTATAAGTGAGTCGGGAATATATGATAAAAATGTCAACAAAATATGTGGATCTGACCACTGAACAGGTTTATAATGACCTTATGTTGAAAGAATAAGACCCAGAATAAATTCGATTTAAATTTAACGAATCAAGAAATGGATTATATTTTCATAGAATCAGTTAATAAAAGCATTTTTAGGCAACAAATCAATTGTTTTATTATTTTTTGAGAGTTTTGTTTCGTATCAAAAGAGTAATGTTTTTGTGTGTATTTAGAAATTTTGAATTTTAATAACGAAATGCATAAACAAAATAAAAGTGAATTTGCATGGATTGCTTGTCCTGAGCCCATGCAGAGCAACTTTGGCACAAAACTGCTAGATTTGTGGCGTTCCACTGATCGTTAATCATTGTGAACGATCTAATCTCTTGACATCATTTTCCTATTGTTATAGCAATTAATGTCAACTTTTATTCAAATTCTGTAATAATGTCTATAAAAGTCAGTTCTAAAAGAAGAGAACATTTTTGTAAAACAAATGAATTTTCCAAACAAATCGTAATTAGATTTAAGGCATTAAAACGAATCTAATA
The DNA here is from genome assembly GCA_034695785.1 of Galumna obvia. Classification (NCBI taxonomy): domain Eukaryota; kingdom Metazoa; phylum Arthropoda; class Arachnida; order Sarcoptiformes; family Galumnidae; genus Galumna; species Galumna obvia. The sequence goes on from JAQFZM010000619.1 coordinate 14,525, forward strand.
ATTAAGAATAACATAATTCACAGAATTCTTTCATTATATGATTATTAGTCTTATTATTAATAATTATTAATAAAATTTCATTTGAATGGAGAAAAAGATGAATCTATTATGTGCTGAAAACGTTGAAAACTACTATTAATTTTGTCATTCTTTCCATTCAAAAGACTAATATTTTATTTGAAATTTTTCTAAGATGAAAGAATTATATAGATATAAACAAGCTCAGTTATATATAACTTGTAGCAATTATTTACATCTTGTTATATTCTCATTTTTCTCATACTTTTCTCAAACTTTAATTTTACAAGATAAAATTTTATCTTTTAAAATATTTAAGAATAAGATTATTTATAACTAACTTTATTTTATGTTTGACATTTTATGTTCGATCTTGCTAAAAATTGTTCCTATTATTAGAATATTATAATAATCCAATAAATAACTTGTTTTAGTGCTATTTTTCACTGAACTCTAACCCCAATAGTTTTGTTCTGAGATTCAAATCTTATATAAAAATATATTTTGTTTAAACTTTTGATTTTCACGTAAACTATACTACAGACTATACTATACTCTCTCCACAGTATCTCTACTTTTGAGATGTTTTGAGAAAACATTAAAAACAAAATTTATACGATTTTTCTTCACTGAAAATATAAATGATTTATTCGGCGAACAGTCCTCTCAAAGAATTGTTTTTTTTACTAAACATAAGTATTTTATAACTACTTTTCATATAATATAATGTAATGGATTCTCCTCTCCTATCAAATGTATATTCAAGATTAAATTAAACTAATAATTCTTGCATGATGGATATTTTACTTCAAATATTACTGATTAAATTTAAGTTGCAAGATGACATTTAATAAATCATCAAATTATTAAATCACGAAAGCTGTGGCTCACAAACACACAATAATATTAATAAAACTAATTATTATATTCTATGAAAATATTAAGACTATTTTATTGATTTATAGAAGATTTTAGTTCTAGCAAGTTCTTTATTTCTATTTGAGTGTAACAAAAAACTAATTTCTGGAATTTGATCATGATCAATTATTGATAGAGAAGTGCATTACTCATTACTCAAGTGAACATTTCTACGATTAAGCATAAAATTAAATGAAAGACGTATTGGACTGAAAAATATGTTGAGATGTGGTGACCCATGAAATTTTCCATTCAATAGCTATATATTGAATGTTTGGTCATTTTTTAGTGGTTCGCGTGATTTAGTATATTATGTTTGATTTGGTCTCAAAATCACTGTTAAAATGGAAATAAAACTAAAAGAAGGAAAAGAAATAAAAAACGACAAAAAACTGCTTATTTCAGCGATTAAATGATTTGATAGACTATCCACACGTCTGACTGTCTGTCTCTGAGACAAACTTCTGTTTTCTTTTACAAAAAAAAGATCTGAAGGAGTTTTTATCGTCGTTTGTGTTTAGTCAACGATTTATTCGATAAAAAAATATATTTTGAAAATTCGGAGAAATTTTTTATCTAAAATCGAGTCTTTTATTTGTCTAATAAAACAAATTTATTTTAGAGACAAATAACTTCTACGATATATTTACTGAATTCTTTTACAACAATTCATCAAATGAATGTTATTAATGAATGTGAAAACTAATTACAAGTACATATTTCCTTAATAAAAACAATATATCATGGTTCTTTTAGTTCCCATAGAATAAGACTTAAGTCATATAATGTTACGAAAATAAATAATTAAATTGAAATAATAGTTAATAAATAAAAAAATAAAATAACAATTAATTTTTGTTTGAATTTAATTTAAAATTTATAAGAAACGGTTAATGAGCTCTTTCTGTCTCTCAACCAAACTTTGAGTTTAAGTAAATAATTAGAGTCTTATCTTTTGTTATAAATGAATACACAATAAAACTGCAAAGAATTCATTAGTTTTCAATTGAATATTAATCACTCGATTGTTTCACAATTGAGGCTTCATTTAAAAAACATACAAGATTATTCAATTGAACAAAGTTTGCCATTGGTTGTCACTTCATTTTGAGGGTCAATAGAAACTCAAATAAAGGTTATTATAAATTAAAATGTTCTTGATTCTTTTCTCTGTTTATAAATAGTTCATTTGCAAGTATAAATTTTGATTCTATTTTTGGAATTTCATTTACTCCTAAATAGAGTTGGAAAGGGATGACAAAAGGGGTTCATTGAATTTCATTTTGAGTTAGAAAAATGTTGATGTGAGTTCATAAAATTGATAGACAATGGCATCCATGAGAATGCCGTCATTCCCGAGAGAGGGGGAAACCAAGGAATCAATTCTTTTCTCAAAACAGATCTTTGAATTATCTTTGAAAAGAGATTTGACCCCTTCTCTATTTGTTGAATTAGAAAGATGACCTTGCCAATCAATTGTTGAGAAGTGGCCCAACGGCGAAATCATTGAGTTTCTTGATTTGGAGCCCAACCACTGATGGAATTGATAGGAATGACAGAAGAAGACATTAAATTCCTTCAATGCATTTGACGGCACAGACATTATGCTTATGAGTTAACGCCGTATTCATGTTTATCATTGATATTATGGAGAAAATAGTGCCGCAAAAGTTATTAAGGTTATTAAATATTTTGACATCACTGCGATCTTGTTTTCAATTTTTGGAACTGAAAGTCCGTACACTCCCTCTCCCTTTGGGATATTATTCCGTTGTTATGATATTTTTGTCACTTTAGGCTCATATCCTGTCTTTGATTTGAAAAACTTTATATTTTTGCTCATAAATTGATTTTCGTTATCAGACAAACATTTGTTGTTTTATCTAAATTGTCTTCATTTCGAACACAAGAGAAAAGGAGAGGAGAGGAAAGGGGAGAGAGAGAGAGCGAGAGAGAGAGAGAGAGAGAGGGAGAGAGAGAGAGAGAGATATGTGATTAAAATTCATTAATTAATAATTATTTATAATTTGAATTTTAAATTAAATTTTAATTAATTTAAGCGAAAATTGTATAATAAAACAAATTTAGTTAATAAGAGTTTATGCGTCACTAAATTTAAGCTCAAATATTATAATCCAAACAATTTTAGTCCAACGATAGAGTATATCTTCTTATGTCCAAATATAATACAATCTTTTTTCCATTTCCTTACATTTGTAAAAATGGATTGAATTTCAGACAAATAAATACTGAATTTATTTGAATAAAGTCTTTGTAAATATGAATAATATTTTTACCGGACTTTTAGATTCTGTTTGTTTTGATCCGATTTTCTTTTATATTCTTTGATAACGACATAAAAAGACTAAATATTGAAGAATAAAAAATATTTGTTTTGATTTTATGTGATTCACAGATGATTTACTCCTTTTTAAAGAGTAAACTCAACTTTGAACTTTAGAAAAAATAACATAATTTTAGATTAATAATCTTGGTTAAAATGTGAAAGTTTAAACCTATTGATACTTAACATTTTCTCGAAATAATTCGATGAACTATCAAATAGTTTAATGAAAAGTCAATAAATGAAAAACTTGTCTTAATATGAGTTCTAATAATGAGTTTGATTTTATGATTACTTTGTTTGTAGATCTCATTTGAGTGTCAAAAATGACTGAAATATTTGTTCAAATGAGTCGACGGCGAGCGTAGAGCTAATACTTCTTAAGATGTATTCATTCCTCATTTGGTTATACTCTACTATTGATTTACTGACCGATTGTCCAGAATTAGAGCAAAACAACACAATCGCAAAGAACGAGTCGATGGCTGATTGTGTGGACAACACATCATATCAAAAACGCTCATCAATTGATCCTTTGATTATTGAACTAAAGAAGAATCCATTGAATTATGTAAAGAACAGACTGTTTGTCGACAAATAAATTCATTCATAACTACAAACATTATGCTAACGAACGCCGACACCGAGAATAGGGTTGTCCTCAACGTTGGCGGTATTCGTCACGAAACCTATAAGGTATGCATCCATTCCTCAATATTTGACAAAAATATGTAAATTTCAATAATTTTATACTAAAATTTTCAAACTTTTGATAGAAATATCAAATTAGAAGTCATTTCATAATTACTTGAATATCGTTTTTAACCATTTTTTTAGTGTAAGAAATAATTTGTTTAAATGTCTCTAAATGTGAACAAATGATGAAACCAGAGATACGTCACAATTATTTTGAAAGTATGTCACAATCGGTGTCATTAGATTAGATTTGGATCTAAAAATTTATAATATAATTAAATTGAATGCAATTGAATTAAATGCAAAAATATAAATAAAATAACGTTTGAAATAATGTCTTCAAACAAAAACAAAATGCAAATCAACACTGAATTCAATGTTTAAGAGAATATCAGCGCTTGTTTTCATCGATTTTCGTGTTATTTGTTGAATGAGTTATTCCTTTCACTAAAATAAAGACAAAGAAAGAGAAAATAAGGAAATTTCTTTGCTTTTGGACCCTTTGTTTTATTGTTTTATTTATTAAATCGAGTTTTTCTCAAACTTTAGAACTTTTTCAAAACGTTAAATAGAATGCATCATCAAGGTAATTTACAATAATTTCAATACTATAATGTTATGTATAATATGTAAATTTTATTTGTGATTAATGATATTTTTTGAATGAGCTAGATTATTATGCATTCGGTTATAACATTAAAATGTATAAAAAAGTATATAAGAATAGTATATAAGAACAATACTTAAAATACAAATACCTTGAACACTTTGCATATTACATTTATTCACAATTTGAAATATGATAATTTTGTCCTGAAAAGTGTTACACTATATAAGAGGATTAGCAAGGCTAGATGAAGATTTATTATGTACTATAAGAGATTTCAGTTCTAAACTACTTTTATATCTCACCTCTTCGTCCTTTAATTAAGTTTAAGACTCTTTTTATAAGAATTGTTTCAAATCTATAGTTGGAAAATGTTTAAAGATATTTTACCTTGATTAAATCACTGTTGAAAGTATACAAAATATAATTTAAAATCAATAATCGGTGATATTATTGAACTATTAATCAAAGAAAACATAAATTGAATTTAAATTAAAATAAATGATAACAAATATTAAGCGCTGTTTTGTTTTCTCTTAACTAATGGTTTATAAAAAACAATTTTACGTTTAGAGTAAAAAAATCTAATGTTTTTCAATTCGATTCAATTTCTTCTCTCATTTTCCATCAAATTTCCATTTTCTTTGCCATTACTTTGAATTAAATTCAACAAAACGTTTGAAGTAATGGTTTTTCTTTGTTTTTTCCTTTTCTTATTCATTGAACCGAAGGCTACACTCAAGAAGATTCCGGCGACCCGACTATCGAGGCTTACAGAGGCGCTCGCAAACTATGATCCAGTTCTGAATGAATATTTTTTCGATCGACATCCGGGTAAGTTTTGTCAACAAAACCTAATCAGTGGTCAAAAGTAGAGATGTGTAAATAAATGACTCATTGATTCTATGATTGTATGTAAAGGGGTGTTCGGCCAAATACTCAATTACTACCGAACCGGAAAACTTCATTATCCGACTGACGTTTGCGGTCCTCTCTTTGAAGAAGAGCTCGAGTTCTGGGGTCTCGATTCCAATCAAGTAAACACTATTGAATTCCTGATCTCAAATTGGAGTTAATTATTGCTCGACTCAATCAATAGGTAGAGCCCTGTTGTTGGATGACATACACACAGCACAGGGACACTCAGGAAACACTTGCAGTACTCGATAGGTTAGACTTAGATACAGATAAGCCCAGCGATGAGGAAATCGCGCGAAAGTTCGGAATGGAAGACGACTACCTGAACGGCACTCTCTCCTGGTGGCAGAAACTCAAGCCTAAGCTCTGGTCGCTTTCAGACGAGCCCTACTCATCAAATGCTGCAAAAGTAAACTCATATTTAAATAGTTTTCTTATTTTCCAAATCATTTACTTTAAGTATTCAACACTTGAGAACCAAATTATTTGAATATTTTTTCGACATTTTATTCATAAAACGATTGAATCCTCTATTTTTCAGACGTTTTCCATAAGAGAACACAAATTCTTTGCGTTTAAAAAATAATTCAAGTGATCATCGGTTGACTTCTATTCGGTTCGAATGGAATTCAATACAAATCAATTCAAATAATCATTTGATAAAAATGTGAATTTCAAAGAGTTATTTCTAATCAAATTATAGGCACAGAATAGTTGTTCAGTTAGTAATCGATTCCTGTTTTACAATCAATTTCTTTGTTCTAAATATTTAGTTATTTATTTGTTTTTGAATTTCTGAAGAATAGAATAAACGACTCCTTTTTGAAAATGGAAACTATAAATCATTTTGAATGTCAAATTTGTTGACCATGCTCAATTCAATGTTTAGTTCAACTGTCATATACTATTTAAACTAAAAGAATCTTAAAATTCAATATAAATTCAATTTTATTTGAAAGAAACCAAATTCTGAGCCATAATATCACTGAAATGTGCAAAACTCACGAATTAATGTTAGTTTTGATTCAAAATTTATTTTAAATGAATTCTTTAATTTTAAATAAGTTTTAGGTTTGAATTCATTTTAATGGAAAATACATTTAGATTTGTTTCAATTTTATTCATTAAAAATATAAAAGATAACTTTGAAATTCTTTAACCAATTGCTCTTGTAAAGAGAAATATATGAATGGTTTTGTGTTGTATCTAGTTGTTTTATTTGTCGTATATTCTTTTACTAAAATAATTTGTAAACTCATAAAAGATAGAAATGGGACACAAAATAATATTTGTTTATATTTATTTTTGTGCTGAAAGTACCCTTTTCTTTTTTATTGCTTCAAATTTATATAATGTCAACTATTCATCTTGCTCTTTCTAATTTCAGTAGTCAATTGACATAGAAGTTCATCTAATAAAATGAAATCATTTAAAGGATAACAAATAATTTTGAAAATTAGTTTTCGAGGAAATGACAACTTTTCTAAAAAAAACTAAAAATAGACTGAAATTGGAACTCATTTGATCAAAACCTTATCAATTCTCGAATATTAAACCAAAAAATCAATATCTTTGGCAACAAAACCATATTATAGATCAAAACATTCCCTGAATCTATTAAAATTTGTCAAAAATATCTTAAATCAAAGGAAAAAATATGAATAATATTTTTAATTATTTGAATTCAAACACTTATTCATTCACTACTTAATACTTTTTTTTAATAATTTGTAATCAAATTTAAATTTAAATTTATTTATTGAAATGTTTTGAGTTATAGTTTTGTTTCAATATTAGTATTTAGTCGTTATGTGAGAATAAAATTAAATGCTTTTCATTTAAGAGTTGGGTTAATACAAATAAAATTATATCGAAATTGTTGTTATGTCGGCACAGATTTAATGAATATCTGTCGGGAATATCGATTTGATTAATAAAAATAATGTCAGAATGAGAGCACTGGATATTTCATTTAAATGTTGAGCCACTGTTTTATCGATTTTGTTGACAATTATGAGTGACTTTGGCATTCGTGTGACCCCCTGTCCGTTACATTACAATATTTGCTGAACCCTTGACATACACACTTAGTCAGCCCATCTTCTGTGACAAAAGAATTCTGTTCTCATCGAAGAAAACAGAGATTTTATTGATTACCGATAGAAATGGGAAACCTATTACTCAAGTGTTGTAGTGATTGTAGTTTTTGATGGTTTGATGGTTTGATGGCATTAAATATTTATTTTGTATTAACAGGTGATTGGCGTTATGTCAGTATTTTTCATTTGTGTCTCAATTCTGTCATTTTGTCTAAAAACTCATCCAAATATGAGAGTACCGATGATTAGGAATGTAACCGTTTGGACAACAAATAGCACAGAGTCATGGGTTTTGGATAAGACACAAACGAATCCACACGAGGCCTTCTTCTACATCGAGTGTGTTTGCAATGCCTGGTTTACTATTGAGATCCTGACTAGGTTTACATCATCGCCCAGCAAACTTAATTTCATTAAAGGTATTTTCTCTCAACTCTTCACTTGTGGTGATCACCAAAAATACATTTATACTAATGTCTCCCAAAAGATATTCTTATATCAAATTCTGTGCTATTTTTAGCGAAATTCAAAATAAAAACAATCGAAACAACAATACATTCAATAGAGTAGTAGTGAATCAAATCCAGTGTTGAGTTTCAGTGAAGAACAAACTAAACAAACTTCATTTAATCGTAACATTCCTTTTGTTAATTCCTTAGAATTTCAATCGACTCAATCGCTGTTCATTTAATCTTCCAATTTTAGAATGAAATGAACTAGAACAAATTGATTTAACTTCTTGTTAAACCCCAATTGATTATTTTTTGATACTCTACTCACTACACACTCTATACTTTCTTTATAAAAGAGTTCCCCCGGAGGTGTAGCCAACCCTCTCAGGCCTTAATGTTGATATTGTTTTGTACTCCAATTATCCCAAAAAAGAATTGTTTTAAACCAAATCAAAGATAAATGCTTTAATTAGACTAAATATGCGATAAACTAGCTAAATTAATTAGTGAATCTTACCTTTGATGTTCTAAATATGAGTTATAAAAGAATAGAAGAGTATCTTGGTAAAGTTGATAATCTTGGTAAACCCCTTTAAACAGTATTTGATTTAAAGTTCATTTAGTTGTGAGTAATCTCTAATCAGATTATTATAAGAATTTTGTTTTGGCTCTTATTCTGTTCTAAAAGGTCTTCTCTTAGCACAAATCGAAAGCAATTTATATAAAACTATTAATTTAATTATTGTATTCTATATTTGTCTTATATTTGACTCATTGTTTTGGTGTTGACTTACAGGTGCTGTTAATGTAATAGACATAACGGCGACCCTTTCCTTTTACATCGATTTAATACTACAAAAGTTTTACTCACATCTGGAAAACGCCGATATTTTAGAGTTTTTCTCAATTATTAGAATAATGAGGTTATTTAAATTGACCCGTCACTCGGCCGGACTCAAAATTTTAATACAGACATTCAAAGCCAGTGCCGGAGAACTGATACTATTAGTGTTCTTTTTGGTGCTTGGTATTGTGATCTTTGCAAGTTTAGTTTATTACGCGGAACGCATTCAATCAAATCCAGACAATGATTTCAATTCAATACCGTTGGGTTTGTGGTGGGCACTGGTCACTATGACCACTGTTGGCTACGGTATGTATACATTCCCTACCACTTTACACATGATTTCACACAATTCTTAAGCCATCGATAGTTTAAATGATAAACTGAGTGACCCATCAATAAACCGAATCCGATTTCAATGATTTAAATCTACTCTTTTTAAAAACAGATCTCATATTTAAGAAATTTCTTTGAATATTTCTCACATTTTTCTATTGAAATCTCGAAAAATGAAAAAAAATCGAAAATTGAATTTCGTTTAACATTTTAAGTTGAGATTAGATTCTGAGCTATAATTCAGTTTAAAGTCAGTACTCACTCATTGAAAAGGGTTTTCACAAAAAAAATATAAATAATTTAATAAGTTTTGATAATTTAAGAAAAGTCGATAAAATTTGAAACTAATCTCAGTATAACTTTTTCTCAATTTTACGCTAAAAACGTGAACAGGGGATATGGCGCCCAAGGTAATTTTGAATAATTGATTACCTATATAAAAGTGTATTTAATATTTGACTTTTGATAACCAGACCTACGCGGGTATGTTTGTGGGTGCGTTGTGTGCTTTGGCCGGTGTATTGACGATAGCACTGCCTGTGCCGGTCATAGTGTCCAACTTTGCAATGTTCTATTCGCACACTCAGGCCAGAGCTAAACTGCCAAAAAAACGAAGACGGGTTCTACCTGTGGAACAGCCTCGTGTTACTATGAGAGGTCCAATGCGTGGCGGTATGAGAGGCGGCGCCAGAGGTGGTGGTGCTGCCCGAACGAGTAGTGCCGGTGCCGACGGACCAATCAGTAGAAATATTAGAAGTAATGCAATAAAAAGCCCAAAAGACCCGTTCGATCTCAAACTCGGTGGTAAGTCCTACCTTTTATTCATCATTCAATGAGAGCACAGAATCGTTATTTTCTTATTTAGTAAAAAATTTTAGTAAAATAGAAAACTTTTGAGTATTAGTAGTATTGAAAGCAATTATATATTCTTTTCGATTGAAAACATGTTTTAAACAAATATAATATATTATTAAAGTAACAAAAGTCGGAACAGAAACTGATTTTGAATTATAATAATATCGCAAATATATAACGGATTCGTTTCAAACATTCAATTCATATGATTATCATTGAATACAAAAGCAAACAAAAACACTATTGAATAGAGTGAACACAATTAGGAATTGTTGGGAACTCAGAGTTTTGTTATTAAAATAATTGAAACGTCTCATTGAATATAAGCTTATTCTTATGTGAAGACAAAACTGAACCATTATATTGTGAGACAGATGTCTCCGACAATTTACTTCATCTCATTCTTAATTCCTAAAATTGTATCCAAAATTATATTCAAGACTTAAACCAACGAATAATATACTTAAGACTAGAATTTAAGACAAAACAATTTTCAAATCAAATATTTAGTCAAATATTAGTTATATTTAAGTCTATTTTGTGAGCTCTCAATAAAATTAATATTTAAGTAAATATTATTTATTTTAAATCAAATCAAAATAAATTTAAATAATTTTTTGTGTTCTTATACAGTCTAACCTCTCAATTGTTAACTTTAAAATAGTTCCAATTGACTTAATAATTCAGAAAAAGTATTATAGACTATAATGTATTAATATTTTTATATAATTATATAATATAATAGTTATAAAACTATTTAAAATTGGTATCAATTGGTTGAGACTAAAACTTTATAGAATATAAGTTAGATTCGGCAAATGTAGCGATGTTGGTAGCGATGTTTTTTGCTTTCTCAAATACTATTACCAAGTTCATTAAAAAAGCATACCCTCTAATAATAAAAATATAACTAATATTTGACCTTTCCCTTTACGTTGTATCATGATCAAACTCTATAATAAAAGATACTGACCAATGACTATCAATTATTGTTCATATTTTCAAGCGCACACTTTAAAAATTCCGAATCTAAAATATAACACTAGTTTTTGGTCGAAATTTATCCTAACCTTTTGGTTTGGTTATGGTGTAGTTATGGTTATATGTATTTTTATAACACTATTCACTCAAATGGTCTTAATTTTGAGAATAATTCTTATATACGTTATGTTATTTAACTTAACATCATTTCTAAACTTAATATTCACCGCTTCTTCTGTTAACCATTCTGTAAACAAATCGTATCCAATACTGAATGGCTTTATTATATCGTATTCTAAACACAATCGAAGCTTTAATTATCACAGAAATTCAAATATTATTAAGGTAAATTATTATATAATTTTAATCTTGTATAAATTAAATTATCTAATTATTATCTAGATAAATAATCTTATTGAAAAAGTGGCAGAGAAAAATGTGGGTTTTTCGTGTTGGAAGTTATTCATTATTAATCACTTTAAATGTTATGAAGTAAGTACTACGTAATGATTAATATTTATTGTTTAATTTTTCAATAGATTTTATCTCTTCTCGTGTTGTTATTCATTAAAATTATTGAAATAACACAATAAATAATAATTTTATTTCTGTTAATTTGATATTCAATTTTAACAATAAATGTTTATTAGGATTTAGGTTTTATAAAAATTATTGTAATTTATTACATGAATTATTTGAGCTACATAAAAATATAGACGTTTTATTGATCAAAGCTATGTATAATTGTTTATAGATCTTACAATGTTTTAAATTATGTGTTTCCACAACTATCAAAACTTCTATAAAATTTAATCCATGATTAGAGTAAATTTTTGACTTGATATTAAGTTAAAAATTAACTCTAATCATGGAAATATTTACATTTATAATGAGTCTAACAAATGGTTATCAATACTTAATATGTTTCGATAAACCTTTTATAACTTTATTTGGTGAATGATATAAAAATTAAAAATTATTTGGAATATAAATTGTTAATAAATTAATATTAAAACAAATAATATGATTATATTTTAATTAATTATTTATTATAATAATGAATGACAATAATGTTTTCATTTATAATAAATTTATCAAAAGTTATCAATACTGAAGAGGTTTCGATAAACCTTTAATATTTCATTTAAAAACTAAAAGTATTGTCATTTCTTAAACGATTTTATGAAATGAAATTAAAAATACAGTCAATTCTCGATTTAGGCTGACAGAATTTAGGCCAAATTTGATTTAAACCACAGATTTTGTCGGCACCGACCGTTTCTATGGGTTTTATAGCTAACTTTATTTAAGCCAATTTAATATAAGACAAAACTTGATATAAGCTAACAAAATTCAATTCATTGCAGTATAATTTAGATTTGATTTAAGTCAAAAGTGTAAAAATGGTTTATTCAATTAAATATTATTACAAAAAGGGAGACAAAACCAAAAAATAGCTTCTCTTTAAACGTTAAGTACAAAATTAATAAAATAGAATATAATATGTCATTTGCAATAGTTGTTTATTTAGTGAATATGGTGTAAATTAAAAATGAATTCAATTATGAATGTTTATTCCTCAATATAATAGCATTTAAATATCCATTTTATTGAATTAGGCATTTATGTATCTAATGAATTCAGTGATTCTGGTGAGATAATATTTAATTAATAAGATGAAAAAGAGATAAATATTTTGGCTATATATAACTCTGTATTAAATTTTAAAATATTAGAATATGAAAACCTTTCTTAAGAATTTTTTCATTAATTATTCAAATTAGAGAAAGTTTTACGTAAACGAGATCAAATTGTTGAATACAATAAATAATAACTAAATTCATTAATTAATTACTTTTATTATAGATTTTAATATGACTTTTTCAATAACTTGATTTAAACCAAATTTGATATAGGCCAAAAAATTTTGAAGCACCAAAAATTAGCCTAAATCAAGAACTGACTGTATTAAAATTAATTGTAAACTAAAGAAGTTTTTTTAACTTGATTGATTGATTTAAATAAAATTTAATAAAATTTTATTCTTTTTATATTATTAAATTTGTTATAAAGCTAATTTTTTTATATATGAAATTATTTCTCTTTAAATATAAATTATTAAATAAAATTTGTTTATCAGAGTAAATGTTTTGACCAATTTTTACAATTTAATATGTTTCAACTATCACAGAATATATGTGTGTATAAATTAAAATTTGTTTCTTAATTTGCAATGAATATTTTATTTGAAATTTTTTAAACTTTCACATATGAAAAATGCTTATATTCAATCTTAAACTAATAGAATATAATGTTCTAACTAGGATTTGTGTTAATTCATATTTAAATAATCTAATTATATTCTATCATATTTTAGAATGGTAAAATTAACAAAAAATTTTAGTTAAATAAATCAAATGATTTCATATTTTCAAAAATATTTAATTTTACTTTTTAATCCAATATTTTATATCTAATAAACTTTTAAACAAATTTTAAGGATAAATCTTAAAATTTTAATTTAAAAATTTAAACTTATTTATTTTATTTACTATTTCTTGTTATTTTAAGTTTATCATTATATGGTTATATATTTTTCATATGAAATTTTAATTTATTTTTCACTACATTTACGGAGTAAAGTGTAGTATATATAATCGTTTTGCACCCACCAACCCACCCACC
>JAQFZM010000620.1:0-28258 GCA_034695785.1 Galumna obvia
TAACTTTTAGTATATATTTTATACAATATTTTCCATATCTTGATTTAAGCCAAATTTGATTTAGGCCAAAAATTTTTTAAGAACCAAAAATTAGCCTAAATCAAGAACTGACTGTATTTTTTTAAATTATGATCTGAAAACGTATTTATTTATTATAAATTATACTTCAATTAAATAATGGATTGAATTATAATAGACTTCACAACCAAATATAATCACTTCAAAAGTAGAAATCAGCAAAAGGGTGGGCACTTCCTTTTTAGGTGATGACAAATTCAGAAAAATGCAATAAAAAACTGACCTCTCTCTTAATTTTCTTATTTTATGATCAAAATATATGTTTTTCAAAAATTCTAGACATAAAATATATTAAAATATTTTAGTGAAATTCTTTTTTAATTTTTTGAATATCTTTTATAAGACAGTAAACTGTGCTGTAAAACGTTGCCAATCCCTGATTCAAAAGAGAAAAATGACACTAATTCTCTAATCAAATTTTTTTTAACACATTGATATATATCCGATCATTTTAAAGGAACAGGTACAGTACAGAACCAGGTAAGAATCAGCTTCGTCTTGATCCTTACTTTAATATTAATAAATAGAATAAAAGATTCTCTGCTTAACCAACATTTAAAGGTATTTCCCAATAAATTAAATTTTCATTCGGTTATAAGAACAGCTTATATGCCTTTCTTACATAATAAATTGGAGAAAGAAATCAATTTATGAAAATTTATGACCACTTTCAAAACAAGATTTGCAATAATATCCAAGATCACTATGTTTAGTACACAAATCATTATAAATTTATGAAGATATAAATTATATAATATACAAATCAATTGATTAATGGGTGAAATATTAATTATAAAAGAACTAAAACTGTATATAATATTTATAAACTTATTGTGATAATAATTACTCAAAACTTAAAATTACTGAAAGAGTTTATCAAAATTTTGATTTAACATTTTACTTAATTTTATATAAATTTTGATAAAATCAAGTTTTGTATAAATTTTTGAAATATTATATAAGTATAATACAGACTTAAATAATGACTTCATTCAGATGTTTATTAGTTTTTCTAATTGTTTCGTTTATTACTTTTAGGAGTGGGAGTAAAGCCATTCAAAAATATAGTAAAGAATATTTACTAAAACTAATTAAAGATCGAAAATAAAAATATATTTAATAAGAATTTCTTATTAAAGAAAGAATTGGCTCAAATTCCAAGTCTAATGAAAATCATATAAATTTTTGTCTCATTATTTCAAATATTCATATATAATATAGAATTAATAAGAATAACCCATTGGTTTCGACCTCAAACTCAATTCTCGAGTCCTGAAAACATTAATAATATTTAATTTAAATAAACATTTAATTCAAAGGAATTTGTGTTTTGGAAAATAAAATTAAATTAATTGATTCAATCAATTCCTGTGATATGAAAACATTTAATTTTAATTATGAAAATATTTTATTGAGTTTTTAAAAATTGTTTATTTTTACTAATCATTCGAATCACTGGTTATTTCAAACAAAACAAACTTGGTCACTCTAATTTAAGAACTGATAAAATTCCTCGACTATATAGATCTGATTAAGTTCGAGAAGAATAAAGATCGAGACTCGAGTCTGAAACTGGACACTACTATTATTAAATAAAAGAGTAAAAAATAGTAAAATTTTACGATAAAAATAAAAAATCGTCGAAAAGAGACCATCGATTCATTTAATTCCAAATTTAATGGATTGAAGTGTAGACTCAAGTTTAGGAACATTCAATTACTGTATTGATTGAGGCTTATTTCTGCTCTTGTTCTTTAATGTCCTAGATGCTCCTCCAAATACTTTCTAACATTCTTAAAGTTTTTTCTAATAAAAAGAAAGTTTTGAGATATCTTTAGATATAAATTGTTTGCTTTAAAAAATTTCATCAAATTCTTTGTATCCGCGACTTATCTCTACAAACCGTTAGAAACAGTTATTTGTAACAAACCTGAGGAACATTTTTTCATATTATTTATGAGAATTATTACATAATTAAAGTTAGTTTTTATAAGCCTTAAGGCTTCTCTTTGTTAATTTCGTTGATTTATAACGCTTTCAATAAAATGAGAGCTAATAAAAAAAAATTTTGAATAAATTAAGAAATCTCTTAATCCGATGTATATTAAAATCAAATCAAAGTGTTTTAAAGAGAATCCATTAATAATAATAATAGTGCCGTTATTTTTCAAAAATGTATTCCTATAAGAATTTTTGTTAAAACTAAATATGAAATATTTTATTTTGTCTTCTTATGTAATATTAGCGATCGATTCATTCAATTTCAAAGAACTTTAAATAAGTCTTTTATTATAAGAATTTATATATTTTAGTTAAACGAGAATTTTTGAAAACACTTGTATTACAGAGAAGTGGCTTTAAGGGCAAACTCTAGAGAATTATTCCATTTACTCAAAGATAGTTTTATCAAAAGGAAAAATATCCTGATTATATAACCGTAAATATCTTTTATTTAAATAGTTTTATTTCTACTCTTTATATTTACATTTAAAGTTAGTATTTGTACACAGAATAAGTTATATTTTCAATTTCAAAGAAAATATATTAATATGAATGAAAAAATCAAATAATGCATTAAAAACAGAATTTCTTTTTCTGTTTATAAATAAAATGTTTTCAAATAATAAATTTTTAAGTTATTTGAGTTTAAAAGTTTTAAAATGAGTGCAAATTTAATAATTTTAAAGTTTTAACGTTAAAACTAAACCAAAAATAAATTTATTTTTATTCAAAATATTTTTTCATAGAATTAGAGGACATGACTTACCTTTAAATAACTGCACAAATCGTTGTCTCAATTATGGTTTTTTGCAATTATTACTTTCAAACAAATTAATTAATTAATTAATTAATAATTTAAAATATTCGCAAATTTAAGAGTAATTTTGTTTAAGTGATGCTATTCTTACAAATCTTTGATAAACGCATTCATTAATATAAATATTATATTAATTCGGATAAAATTAATTCAATTTTCGTAAGCATTAAAAGTAATCAGACTTTGAACACATCTCTCAGCCATAACGATATCGTTGGTACAAATAAATGAGATTTGCTCAGTATATAAGCTCACAGAATATAAGCCATTTCCAAAGAGCGCCGGTCCGCAAATCGTACGACGAGGGATGCCTTTTCTCTATTTTTTTTACAAATGAATGAAAATTACAATAATTTGATTCAATTGATCTAAAAAATAGAAAATATATTTACATAAAATACTAATTGTATTAATCGAATGTTTTAAACATAATTACGAATTGAATATAAAAAAATGTAATTATCTTAAAAGGAATAATTGTATACAAAATGCTATATAAAAGTTACTTCACTCTACGTTTGACACAACTTTGACTTAAAGGAAGACCAAAATATTGATTTTTAATTTCATTTGTATTTTTTAGGAAATATTTTTCTGTTATATTATAGAAATTGTCATACATTTGAAAATCTCATAAATAACACGATATTATCAATGGTTTTGGTCTACAATTCAATTGCAAACAATATTTTCTTTCAAAAATATTCTGAAAAAATTAAAAAAAATGTTTTTATTTTTGAATCTTAAACTTTGATAAATGAGTAAAAATTGGACCAAATATTGATTTTCTGATTGTTTTCAAATAATAACAAAAAAAGTTTGATTTAAATTAGAATATGAAATACAAAACTCATTTTATTTTATTTTTAAAAAAGAGTGGATTACAAATAAATTAAATGTTTTTTGTTTTGGAGAACGTAATACATAAAAAAGAATTCTATTAGATTTGAATTCTAAAAATCAATAAACTATTTGAATAAATTTAAGTTTTAAGTAAACATTTGGGAAATTAACACAAATTACAAAATTTTCAATTGAAAGACAAATAAGTATTTTAAGTGTTTTAAATATTTGTGAGAATTTTAATGAATTGTTTTTCTATTCTTCAGAAACTGAGTGTTCGCTAAAATTGAATTCAAAGAAAGATTTGATGACTTCATCTGAGGATAAGTTGAGTCCAAGAAATTTCTCTCCGATTCCTTCATAAGTTTTAGATTTGATATTAATTTGTTGATTATCTAAACAATCGATTGATTTATTTGCTGCCATTAATTCACATAATTCTAATCCGCGTATTATTATATTTTGAGGAATATTTGCGATTAAAGCTATTTGTGAAGCGATGTTGTCTTTGAAGTGTCCGTTCGTTAGTTTGAATAAATACTTCAATTCTGTTTCGTTACGAATGAATTCAAAAGTTTGAGTTTCGATTAAATCCATTCTTTTTATTATTGATGGCAAACATCGGAAATGCGATGAAATAATGAGATGAGGTTCCACTCCATCCAACCAATGGTTTATTGAGGCCGTCATAAGTGCGATCCCATCGTTAGGTTGCGTTCCTTTTCCGAATTCGTCGATCACTACTAACGAACGTTTTGTTGCATTTTTAGTCGCGTTTGACATTTGCCTCAAATCCAACATAAATGTCGATAAACGCAATGTAATCGATTCTGGAGTACATATTCGAGTAAATATTCTGTCCACTAATGGAATGGAAGCACTGGTGGCCGGAACGTAACTACCGATATGAGCCAAATACACAATCAAACAGTTTTGCTTTAAATAAACACTTTTTCCGCACGCATTCGGACCCGATATTAGTTTTACTTTTTTATGCTGAGCGCCACTCATATAATCATTTGGAGTGAATCCAACTGACATCAGTTCCATTAGAGGATGTCTTCCACCAATTATTTCAATCAAACCATTACTCGAAAAGATTGGTTTTGTGTATCCATAGGTTAGTGCCGTTCGAGACATTGCTATGAAAGCGTCTAATTTAGAGCAATATCTCACTATTTTGACGAACAAAATCTTTTTGTCGATTAGAATTTCCAGCAATTGATCGATGATTTGAATTTGTCGATCGATTATATCTGAATAAATATCACCGAATTTTTTGTCTAATTCAAGGGTTAGTTTAGTCTTATAATAGTAACGGTCGCCATTTTTAACCAAAAATTTGATCTCTTCATTGATGGTATGCGGCGGTCGAACCCAATCAACGGCTGGAATTGTAGTCATAAAACCCATTTGTGGGACATAAACACAATTACAATCACTAAGAAGTCCTTGGTTCATATTTTGTTCGCGTAGTGCCATATCATTGAGAATATCGGGTAAATGAGTGTATGTGTACTTCATTTCATCCAATAGTTTGTCGATTCCATAATTGATTTCAAATGATTGTCTTCTAATGGATTTATCGAAATCAATGGTTTTAAATAAAATATTAGTTAAGATATCCATCTCTTTAATGAAATTTTCTTTAATTTGTTTAAAAATCTTTAAATCATTCTTTTGTTGAGCGATTAAATCACGAATTCGTAAACCATTTAATAAATTGTTATAAAGGATATGACAATCGTTTACAGAAAGAGTCCTATGAGACAGAAGTCGATTAAAAAGTGAATTTATATTCTTTATTTGCTTCAAATGTTGAATCAAATTATCTCTTAAGACGTGATTATTTGGATCAATAAAGAAATCAATGATTAGGTGTCGGTCCAAAATTATATTAATTTCTTGTGTCGGCAGTAAAAATATTTTTCGCAAATAATTGGCGCCAACTTTTGAAACGCAACAATTGAAGAGACCGTAAAGACTGAGTCCTTCTTTTTGATTAATTCCTTGTTTAGCGGCCGACGGATGCCATTCCTGTTGAAAGATTTGTAGCGATTCAAAAGTGTTTCGTTCAATTGTAACGCTTTGACGCAAATAAAAGCGGGAAATACTCTTAATCAGAGCCGTCGACCGATTATTTTCTGTTTGAATATCTGCTCCATTGAAGTCTAAAAAGCGAAGTAAAGCCCCAAAAGCTTTGAATGTATTGTTTTCAGAGAATTCCATTAGAGATGAAAAATATAAAATCTTTTGAGTTTCGTCTCTAAAATTTAAATCGTTTTCAATATTAACGGAAAGTATTCTATTCTTTGCTTTTTCATAACCAAAGAGAGTGTGAGAAACGATATGTAATTCAAAGGGAATATCCATTTTCCAAATCAGTTCTGAAGCAAAAGAATTGTCGCCTTTTGTCATACCATCGGATGTCGTTATATCTCTGTCTCTCAAATCACTGATTGAGTTATCGATGGATTCATTTATTGTTTCATTTGTTTGATTCGAACATAACTTTAAAATTTCAATAAGTTTTGGATCTGATTTTGAGCTAATGATCAGATGATTGGCTTCTGTTTGAGTCAAAATCAATTCTAATGACTGGAAGTCATTGTCTTCGAACTCATTAATCAATTGAATTGAATGACTACTCGTGTGATAGAGAGCTGTTCCACACTTACCCTCTTTATAATAGACACAAACAAAGCATCGGTCACTTAAGTCAATCGATTCAAACAAAGTATTGCCATCCGTTTCATCATTTTCTGTACTTTCAGTAATTTGTTGTCTTAGAATCGATTCATTCATTTTTTATTCGTTTAATAATTGTTTGAATCGTTTTTGTGGACAAACTTTTAGTTAAAACGCATTTAAATACAAAAACAAAAACTTTTATTCGAATTTGTGTTCGAAATTTACTTCATTTCTCTTAAAATTTAAGTTTTACTCAATTAATGAGTTTTCACTATAAAAATGATTTCAAAATAAGTTAAAGAAAATAATTAAATTAAAATTAAATTAATTGTTTTCATAAGATTTTAGATAAAAATGAAATAACATTTAATTCGAACAAAAAATTAATGGAATGGAATGTCATTTGAAAATAAGTGTAAAAGTGTTACAAATATGAGCGCATTATTTGAGAGTTGAGAACAATATTTAAACTAATTGTAATAAAATATATTCATTTCTTATAATTATAATATAAATTAATATCAAATTTAATGTAAAATTATATAAACTTTAATATAATTTTTGAGTCGATTCTCATTATTTAAGAAAATGTTTGAAATTTAAAGATTAGAGTAAAATAAGTTCTAAAAAATTGGAAATAAATATTGATATTAATTGCAAAATATATTCATTTATTTAAATTTTTACGACAAATAAATTATATAAAAAACTTATTAATCAATTTTAGGATACATTAATAATAATTATACTTAAAATAGAATTTTAGTTTAATATTAAATAATAAATTATATTCAAAAATGGATGACAATAAGAACACATTTATTTAAATAAAGGCTAAAAAGGGTTATCACATATTGAGGTATTAATATGTGTTCCTCTTTTTTTTCAAACTAATGTCAGATTCATTTAAATCCAGTCTTATGTAAACCCATATATTGTGCTAAAGCTTTAAAACATAAAAATAATTTCGAATCAATTGTTTATTACATTATTTACATAATAAGAGAATTAAATAAATAAATTAGTGATTGATCTCAACGTTTTAAATGCAAACAATACTTACTATTGAGTAAAACTATTGTACACTAAATGTAGGCGAAAGTCAATTATTTGGCTCAGAATTTGTCTTATCGTCGGTCTGTTTCAAATAATTTTAAAAATATTAATAAAACAAACATTTCAGACCAAAAAAAGCAATTTTAGTATAAGAATTCAATTTCTAAAAATATGCAAACCTTTGCTCTTAATTTCGAAAGATTTCTTATTTGAAAATCTGATTCTTCAGATCTAAGTTCATGTGTTGACATTCTCTGTAAAGAGTCACACATTTCATCCCTTTCTCCTTGAGATTCCTCTTCATCACTATTGAGAAAAAATTTAAAATTTAAATAATTTTAAAAAATTAAAATTAGTCTCAATTATAACCTCTTTTTTTCAGCCATTCGTTTGCGTTGTTTGACAGACATATTAAGAAATCCCTTATCATTGGAGTCAGTGACGAAAAGTATGATTATAAAGATGAGACATACTATGAAAATATTAATTAATTTGTGGTAAATCCAACAAAAACTTACCACAAATCCATCCCAAAAAGAAAACTTCTAAAACAATATAACCCTTTTGGTCGACAATATAACCGGCAGATAAAACAACACATCCCAGACCTAAATTTTGGACGGATTGCATCACACCATAAGCCGTTCCCAATTGATGTTCAGGAATAACTAATGCAACCATTGGCCAGAGAGCACAGGCCAATATAGAATAGCCGATACCCATCAAAACCATTGCAAACCAGGGATTTATAAAAGTAAAGGCAAGTATTGAATGACTGGAGAGAGTGAGGATTGTGGCCAAGAATACCCAAAATAAGTTACGTCCTGTCAGGTCAACGAGTATTCCCAAGAATGGAGACAAAACCGCAGAAATTATGTAAATAATACTATCGACAGCATTGGACTCATATGCAGACATTCTATACTTTCGGTGAAAAAATGTTCTGAAAATATAAAAAAAAGTTTGAATTGTTTCCAAAATTGAAGTCATAATAATAATAATAATAATAATAATATACAAACCCTCCCAAAGCAGTGAAAGGGAATATGGCCACGTAATAAGAAATACAAATAAAAGTAATCATCCAAAAGGAAAGACTAAAATCTTTGACATCAGTTATTTTAACCACTTCTCCCGTTTGAGTGGACGAACGCTTTAATATTCTTTCAGCTCTTTTGTCAAAATAGGCTAATATTAAGGAACAGATTAATGAGAAGACACAACTCGAGGCAGCAATAAAAAGAGTGACTCCTAAAGTTGTGTGACCACTGCTTCCTGTTATATATTGACTAACGGCCCGATAAATGGGAACCATAACATTGAAATTAACAGTACTTCCGACCCGAGCAAAGCTGAGCTGAAGACCAAAAACCATATTTATTTCTTTGTTTTTAAACCAACTGACGGCATATGTATTCTGTGTGACCGCTAAAGACTCGCCTCCGATTCCAAAACTATTAAAGAAAATTAGATATTAATAAATAAATAGAGTGAGAGAGGGCTTACATAAATCGTCCCAAATTCATGACCCAAAAGCGATCAATAAATGCTCCGAAAGCGAACACTAATTGTCCCAAAAGAATAAAAGTACTGAAAATGATTGCACCCAAACGTATCCCAAAGAGACTATCGATGAGAAAACCACCGAAAAAGCAAAGGATGACATTAGGCCACGAATACCAGGCATACAGTCCTGAAAATTGAGAGACCCCTACATTCATATCGGAAAGTATCTCATCCTGGAGAGCTCCCGGACCGTCATAACAAAAATAACTGCCTTTTAATATAAATATAATTATAATCTCTTTTTTTAAAACTCTTTGTCTGAGACGTACCGAAACCCAAAAAACACATAAAAACCAAAACAAAATATCGATGAAAGGAATGCTTTGGATTACATAGTGGTGATGACATACATCCAGAATCAATCTCTTGCTCTTCAGATAATTGGTTGTCAGTGCCATCGACAGCGAGTAGTGGTCTCTCATCCCTATAATCGCTATTTATTTCACTCATTTTGTGGTTCTTCAAAGATTTGCCACTTTTTGTCTTTTTTAGACTTTTAGAAATCAATAGCTTTCGAGTGAATAACAATTCAATAAATTCTTTATCTTTTCATTTGGTGTCAAAATTTTGACCGATTATTGAGTTGTATATCAATTTTGATTGTATTTATGATATTATTTATCGCTTATTATTGAAACTCAAATCTTTAAAACTCAATAATAAAAGTTTTGATAAACAACTGATAAAATAAATGAAAATAAACTCTCGATTTGTATTAAAAGTTTTTATCCATAAATGACTAAATTTTAGAAAAACTTAAATTTTGAAAATTGTTTCACACAATTATAAGATTATTTTAATTAATTATTTAAATAATTAGAAACTAAATATTAATTGATAATATGGTTATATGAACATGGTCTTGTATTGGATCATATATTGGTTATATAGTGGTTCTGTTTTTATGATAATAAATTTGCGAAATTTTATAGATAACGATAAAACCGATAGATATCTAAACTAAAGATTATAATATTTAAAATATTTGGAACATTTTTTAAAAATAAAGGTTTGAAAATGGAGCAAGATAAAAGCAAAGACAAATTTAAAGGTAAACCTAAAATTCAGTTTTATTAAGAATAAATCAAATGTTTTAAATGTAAGTAAAAGTAGACGTAATAGAAATGAGTCCCGACTTTTGAGGCGTTTATTCAGAATATCAATAATAAAATAGATTTAATGGTTTGATATCTTCTTGTGTTAAACAAAACAGTTATCGATTGAGAAGTGTTTGACTGAATTTTGAGTCAATTTGAGTGCCATAATAACTATAAATATACTCTTTATAATCTTTTGTTAAATTTGATTAAAATAACGTATTTTAACTAAATATTGGAGACAATGACTGTTTTGACTCAGGCTTTGAGTGAAAAGAAATTGCAGTCAAAACAAAATGATTTGAAACAGCCTTTAGTTGATCCAAATAATGAAGAATCGTTGCCATCAGAGTCAGCCCCTCAGGTATTTCCACCACATCTTACAAAAACAATTTAAGGCTTTTTTACTGCATTTTTATCAAAATTTGGTCATTTAATGATAAAAATATATTCAATATATTGATTGCCTTTATTTGCATTTAAATACAAAATATTATAATTGTCTGACAATTCTTAGACCAAAAGATGTGATAATAATTGTCTGCATTTCATTTCATTTTAAGTTTAAAATGTAATCGATTTTCAATTTGAATCAATTTCTTTATGCCTTCATTAGATTTCTTAGTTATTCATATATTTTTAATACAAATTCTATATATAATCGAAATTTTAAATGATTACTCGATTTTTCAATACATTTCTTGAGATTTGAGTTAATATCTTATTATTTAGACTAAAATATCATTTAAATTGAAAGCATTTCTTTCAGTGAATCATAGCTTTTGATTGATAACACATTTCAGTTGTTATTTGAGATAAAAAAACATAAATTTTGATCACTTATTATAATCCAGTTTTATATAACTCTTATTGAATCGTATTTTTAATTATAATTTTTGTTTATTCATTTGAACGTCGATTTCAATTTGTTTTTTGATATTTAAAATAATTTCGGTTCAAATAATTCAATAATAAATATGAATAACGTTTAACGACTATTCAGACCAAAAGTTAACTTTAGTTTCACGACTTGTTTGTACTCAAATATTGACACTTAAATAACTAACTCTTATCTCTTTTGTTGATAACTAGTAATACGAATTGAGAAAAAAGTACTCTTGGTTTTAATAGAAATTTGATAATCTATATAATTTATAGAGTGTTTACTATAGACGAGGGGTATATATATAATCGGATTATATGCTTATGGTTTTTAAATTGTGAAAATTATTGGTTTTTTAAAATTAAAAACCCATTTATTATGAAAATAATATATAATTAATATAGAATTTATATTATAGTATATTCTATAGAATCAAATGATGAGTGGGTTTTAACGTTTAAGTAAGGATGAAAATTACAAGGTAATTTTAAAAATCCATGTAACGTTACAGTAATTTTGATGTAATTTTGGTTATCTTGGTAATTTTCTTAAATTATGAATTTTATCATTATTATGATAATTAATATAAATAAATTATACTTTAACACAATTATTAAAGTCAAAATGTTTACTAAAAACAATATAGTTTTTAATAAAATTACAAAATTGTCAAAATTTATTGAATTATTGTCAGAACTTTAGACAATTTTAGCCAAACAAAGTTAATATTGTTAAATTTTACTAATGAAAATTTTATTTTATTTTTACCTTTACTGGAATTCGAGATTAGTTATAAACTTTAAATAGTCATAAAAACCATTAAAATTAATTCTAATGTTAAAATAAAAATTTCTTAAAAAATAATAACTATTCTAGGTAAAAACCTTAAATTAATAGATGGCGTTCGTGAAAGTTACGGTAACGTTACAAAGACTTGGTGGTAATGTTACAAAATTACACTGTAATTTTCAATGTAATTTTGGTAATGTTACTCACTTACATCCTTACGTTTAAGTAATAAAATTTGAGTGCTTTCTGTTAAATGAATTACATTTGCTTTGAATATAATATTAGAGGATTATATTTGTGGTAATCTTTGTAAATGTGATGAAACAAAATAATTTCAAAACTAATTAACTTTTTTAATTAGTGAATAAAATTCATGATAATGTAATTCCTTTTGACCATGTTTATTCCTTGTTTATTCCCTTAACTAAACCTTATAATTGAATAAAATGTGAACACAATTCAATAGTAAAGTATATTATTATGTAATTTTGTTTTTATTTCATTTATTTTAATATTACAGTTAGTGCTCAATTTGACCAAGTATAATTAAAGCATCTGCCCCTCTTAAGGAACTCATAATGTTAAATGCTTTCGATTTAGCTTAGTGATTTAACCAGATAAATCCATATAAGTAGTGTTCGATATAAGAATTATTTTAGAAAACTTAAAATTAAACTTTTGAATTACTTAAATGAAAATATTTTCTATGAGTTTTTAAAATCAAATAATTTTCAAAATTAATTTCTATATAAACTATATGAGCCATGCAATTTCAGATTATAATTTTTGAATGAACTGACCAAGTACTATTTCAAATAAATCAATAAAATAAAACCCTTTTCAGTGCTTATTTTTTAGTTTGAATTAAGTTATCAAAAGAGGGTTCATTTTATAAATCATAACTTTGAAAGGAAAATTGATGAATACTTTCCTTGCTCATTGAAATAATATTTTATATGAATAATTTTCATGTCAAATAGCATAGGCACAAGTTTGACAGAAAAATTAGCTAGAATAGTAAGATAGATTTTGAACTAATTTATCATTACTAAAAGAAAAATTTGAACATGATACAATTTTGAAATATAAATCTCTGTTTTACACATTTGTATTTTAATATTCATTCACATAAATTAAATTCAAAATATTAAAATTTAATTAATATTTCATCTTGTTAAACTTTGTTTGCTGTGTTGTTTAAGCAGTTCAACATTTAACTTTGTTTAAAGTGTTAAATGCCAATGTTACCTTACCAATTTCACGGAAATAGTAGTCTATTGGCCAAAATTGATTTGTCAATCACTTCTATAAATCATAATAAGCTTTCCAAAGAGACCAAGATCATTTAAATATTTTCATTCATTCATTGCATTAAAAACTGAATCAAATTCTAAATTTAATACAAAAGGATTAAATTGTTTTTATTAATTTATAATTTAATTGTAATTCTGTTATAAATTCAAACTCTTTTATATTATTTGTTTTATTTAATTTAAAGGTTGATATCGAAAGTGGAAGTACTGTTTCGCTGACAACTCTTAGATCGAGAGCTCAAAGAGTCAATAATTTAACGACACTTTGTGTCACATTATCTGCTCTCTTAGTTCTGACCACTGGTATTGTCGGCGGAATCATTTTATACCGACATTTCGCACAATACAGAGTATTATTTGTTATTTTATCCTTTTTTTTGATTAACAAATGATTGTATGTATGGATCAGTTGCGTCACTTCAGAGGATGGTGTAATATTCCATATAATCAGGAGATGGCCCGACACGAAGAGTTGTATCAGCCCTCGAGAATATCTACTGACGATAATCGGGTGTTCGACGCAATTAATGTCGAAAATATGATAAACGAATTCAATCAAATGAACTCTAATGAAGAGCGAACTCTTTTTGATAATAAACCAAACTTTTTCGGTGAAGAATTTGATATCGATCTCGAGTTTGAACAATACGAAGAAGTACAGGTTCCAAACTTTTCTAATGGAAGAAAAGGTCGTTTTATTCACGATTTCTCAAAGGTTTTAATAATTGATTGTATTTTATGAAATGCAATGAATTTGTTTTCAGAATATGACCGGAATTATTGATATCGATTCGGGCCGTTGTTTTGTTTTACCATTAAATCGAAGTAATGTTTTGCCGCCGCAAACATTATATGATTTACTCATGAAAATGAAATCTGGATATTATGATATCGACACTCAAGTTGTGAGAGAAATGTACAGGGTTAAAATTCCTCCCATCAAAGATTTCAAGAATTTGGGTTATTATATCGGAAGGGAATGCGCTAAACTTCCCACATATCAATTGGAACGAATCACTTCTCCCGGTATTCACTTTTACTTTTAAATTAATTCTTTTTACTTAAATTTTATTTTTATTGTTTTAGTCTATAAAAGGAGTGCCAGTAATACACCAAAAGTGATATTTCATGAGTTCGCGGGCGCTAACATTCAAGAAATACAAATTGTAAATCTAATCGACGCTAAAGTAAATCACTGATCATTTCTCGATCTCTAATGCATAAGAAATGCGTATAATTTGTCAAATGCTTTGAACCATTCGGTCGGAAATACAAATCATAAAATGTTGACATAATCTAAGAGTTAATTCTTACCAAAGAATTGTATTTTTAATGTCAAACCTTATAGTTATTAACTATTATTTAAATAATTTCTAAATTTTCAAATAGTTTTATCACTTTTTTTCTGATTTAAAACACAATCTTTGAATAATAGCCACCGTTTGAAGTGATAACTATTATCTCTATTTAAATGTCATAAAATGTGTAAATCTTTAAGTTATTCTATATATATATTGCGATAAAAAATTGTTTTATTATTATATTTACTAAATATCTATTGATTTAAAGAAAAGGGCATTTAATTATAAATGTGTTCCATATTTCGATTATTACTTTTAGAATAAAATGTCTAAATTATTTAATTAGTTTTTAAAAGAATTGGTGTAAACTTTACTTAAATTTAATAAAATAAAATTAAAATTAAAAACACATTTATTTAATGAAAAATAAATATCGAAAGTTTATTCAAATCCTTTTAATTTGATAAATGTTTTGATGAGTTATCAACGACTCATTCGATGCAAACAATAGTTGATATAAAATATTATTTAAATACATTTCAGTTAATTCTGATTAGAATTTTTTTGTAACAAATGTTTTAATATCCGAATGGAGACAACAGTGGAATCTTCTGATGGGATAATAAGTTTATAAATAATTAACAGATAATAACGTTTATATCATTAGCACTCATTTTGGGTCGAATTTTGTTTTGACAGTTCTCTGAATAGCATTCGTTGCATATATGAGTTGTAGAGCGCTTTGGAATACCGTTTGGGTTCTGTAAATCAATTTTACGATTAGATTAAAGACAGAGTCAAGTGTTAACTATTACTGATTATTAGTTCTGATACTTACTGTCCTTCTCTGAAGAATTCTTTCAAAGTTTGGCTGAATTTTTTCGAGTCTTTAATGAAATCTCTTTTGCGATTTTCGAGGGCTCTCTTGTCTGAGGGAGAGGTTATAAAAATACTGTTTGATATTTCATTGACACAATCCAACAATTTTTTAATAGCGCTCGCGATCTCTCTATAAATATATTTATATTTTAGTCAATAAAAGAAGTAAATCAAAACCAATTCATTACTTAATGGTTTCGAGAAAAGTCTTTCTATCGTTAATTTCATCGGGTATTCGACTTAATATCTTTTTCAGAGTAAATGTTTTACGATTGAGGTCTTGAAAGGGCTCATCAGGACGTCTGCACTTTTGTTCTGACAATTAAAACAATGGATAAGAATTTTATCTAAATTTGAGTCAAGTGTTCAAACCTTCGAACTCAGGAATGTGTGCCTGCAATCGGAGTAACGATTCGGTCATATTTATGGTCAAATCTACCCGTTTTAGGATAGAAGTCACGATTTCTAACATAAGACTCGGTTCTGATGTCTCCACCTTTAAAAACAAGTATTAATTTAAACCTTTATTTAAACCAATTGACACCTTAATTATGGCGTTCATTAAAGTTTGTGCCGCCATTGGATCCCGTCTTTCGATCTGAAGAACAGATAATAATAATATATAACTATTGAATGAGAATTGACTTTTAAAATACCTTTTGAATTATGGGTCGGATTAGTATCGGAAATAAAAGATTTGCACAAATCGGAGGCTTCTCTTCACTCATTGTCATTATTAGACTAATTGTGATAGGTTAGATTCTCTTCAAATATAGTCCAATTAAAGTTAAAATTAATTAATTTCAACAAAATTAAAGTTAAGTACAGAAATCTTGTGTTGATATGATTGCAATCATTACACATATGGACGTCATTACATACAATATAAGAGTTCATTCCAAGTGAGCACTCATTACATTACAAACAAATCCAAACCAGTATTGCATTCATTGATAGCATTGCTTTGACTTAACTCTGATTTATTCAATACTTTTACTTCTAAATTAAATTATTTCATTTCTTATCGATTTATGCCTTAAATTATTCAAATAATTGATAACTGAATCACTCATTCATTCATTTATAATATTTATGTAAACCATAGAAACTCTATTTTATAAATAAAACAAAAACTAATTTTAATCATAAATACTATACTTTATTCAGAGTAATTCAGAGCTTTAACTATGTAATCAAATTTATCCCTTAATTTATAAATTAAGGCTTAATTTATATATTTTTTTCAATAAAATTAAATACTTTATATAAATTAAAAGTTAATATTCGGTAATCAATAATTAGTTATGGATCTTACCTTGGTTAATTTTTCAGTTATAAATTATAATTAAGGATCTCAATAAACGTTTGTTAAAATAACACTAATATTGTGTAAAACAAATAATCAGCGCTTAATTTAAAGCATAATTTTTAAAATATTCGGTCAATAATTTAATTCAAATTTAATTATAATTTGGATCTCTTTCTTTCGTCAATTAATTTGATTAACAATTGTTTGTTAAACACTTTTTAAGTAAAACTTTTTCTGAACTTTTTATCTGAAAAAAACTTCAGTAAAGTAATCAATAAAACGTTGAATTTGAAAGTAAATGACATTTTAAAAACATTTTAGTATAAAATTAATGAGAATATAGTTTCCTATAATTTTAAAGAAATATTTAATTCAATTAAAAGTGTGGTTCCATTGAATGACATTTATTTGATTTCAATGAAAACGTCACTCAATTTTAATGAAGTTTTAAAAAAAGCATTTGAGTGTCGAATAGAATATCTTTGAATAGAAATTTGCTTTTAAAGTGATATTTGATTTATGAAAACATAAATCATTTTTTTTTCATTCAGTGAATGAGTTAAATGAGTGACAATCGTTAGGATTGTCTTCAATAAAGAAATGATAAACAGGTTTACAATAAACAAATTAATTCGTTTTCGTCGAAAATATTCCGAAACTAAACGTTTATTGAATGTTAAGAAAAAGACATTTCGTTTCGAAAAACATTGGATTAAATTCAATGATTATTAGATTCACTGCTGTATCTGTGCTGCGGCCGCTTCTGCCAATTGTCGCGCTTTCGTTGCACTTCTCAATTGAGCCGCAATTCTGTCTAAATCTTGATATCCCTGACGAGTGAGTCTTCGGCCACCAGTGTTCGGGTCCTTTTCAACCCATTTAATGCCTTCTAAAGCCTGGAGTGATTTGCGGGCGATATTGGAACTTCCGGCACAATAATGTGATGGTCTAGTACCTTTTCTGTATCGGCCCCCATATATTTTGGTCAGAGAACCCACGCCTTCACATCAAACAAATAAATTAATCATAAATTAAAGGTTAGAAACAAAAGGAGAGAACAGAAGAGAAGAGAAGAACAGACCGACTGGTGATCGAAGATAGAGATGTCGGGCAACAGATGCGGATCTAATGTAGAACCAGTCCTCATCAAAAGGTGCCAACTCTTTAAAAACTCCGGTCTTAACTAAGTCAACCCATTCCGGTACTCGCAGTTTACCCGACCTTTCAATCAAATTAAGTTAATTTAAATCAAATTTAATAGAAATCATTACTTTTTAAGAAAATCAGCCAATTTTTTGACGAACTCTGACTGATCCACGTCTTTAACTCCAACCGACCGCACGTTTGCATTCATTATCTGAAAGATTTGGGTTTAATAAATGTTAGAAAATGTAAAAAGTAATTAGTTTTAACTCACAATTAATATAAACGACAATTAAAACAAAACAAATAATTAAATCATGTATTGAACACTCGTTTCAGAAGGAAAAGGAAATAAATATCCCATTCATTGCTTTACATAAATTACGTCCGAATTATTCTTTAGTGACTAAAGTTTAGTCGATTAACTTGTTTTAGTTTTCAATAATCTTTACATAAATTGAATTCAATTAAAATCAGAAAAATTTTAAAAACAATTTTAATAAAAACTTTGGATTAAAATTCTTACGATTTTCCAAAACTTTTAATCTTTGCTTAAAAGTTTTACTATTTTTAATAATAAGTAATAATTATTAATTACTATATGATGATAGCCTATCATTGATAGGTATTCAATATTATTCTGTTTCAATTCTGTGTCAATTGTTGTCGGTAAGGGAGTCCCAAATTCCACGGGATTCCCGTAGATTCCCATTTTTGTGACGTAATGGCCGGAAATGAGAGTGAATTTTATTTGTAGCCAATTGGAATCCCTAACCCTTAAACACTTATAAAGAGACTCTCGGAAAGAATTTTTTAAACAAAAGAGTTACTCAAATATAATAGTTATTAATGGTTTGCCATGGTTATTTTATTGTCAAACTAATTCATACTTCAAATATATTAATTAATTAATTTTGATATAAACTATTATAAATCAATTGTTATATTATTTTGAAATTATATTTGCAATAAGTATTTATTGTGGTATCCATTAGTCACTGGAGTGGTCACAGGGAATAGCAGTCAATGAGAGGAAGTGAGAATTTTGTCCAATGAAATTGACCATGTTTACTGCTTATTACAGTTAATGGTTAATGTCTATTCAATGTTTGTTTGTCATTATTGTAAAGCTTTTGGTTAATATTTTTGTGAATCAAATGTCGAAATAAGTGGAGATAATACAGGGCACTCTCCCATATGTGAATGGGTAAATGCATGGAGAATTTGTTCATAACTGAGAGAATTCATAACTCGGAGAGTCACTGGGAAAGACTACTGTATATTAAATTAAATTTCAAAAATACTTTAATTTTTAATTTAAAGTTTGAACTAATTCTCGTTTATTTCAAAACAATTGAAAGAAAAGGAAATTAAATAAAATAAAATTCATTAAAAGAATTGTTTATAAGAATTGAGAACAATATTAGAATAAGTTATAATAACTCTTTGATTAACTCAATTGACTTAAATAAATAATTAATGAATTACTAAATAATAAGAAAATGAAACAAAAAAGTATCGCATTTAATGAAGAAATTATTATCAGTTGATTACATCGAGTATAGGATTTCTCTAATAATCGGTGAATACGTTTTGGAGTGAAGTTTAGTTTTCAACATCTGATGAGTTTCGCAATAATAGTGAGTCTCTGATGTCATCGTTAGGTTCAAAGTAGGCGTTATTTAAGGGGAAAGTGAGGGTTAAATGAGACTCGTTTTGTCGAATAGCGTTTTTACACGACTTTTATATGACTTTCTTTATTGACATCACTTTTAGAATCGAATACTTATTTTAGTTCCCATAATATCACCGATTAATTCATCCGTTGTTCACATCTTTTACTTAATTAATACTCTTTTGTTTTATTAAAATGAATTCTTGAGTCAAATTTAGTTTAATTTTAATAAAAATCTTATCATAAAAAGTGTTTAAAACGATGGAAGTAATCGATTGTCAAATGAATTTCATTTCTATGTATTCGTCGATCAAATTCTTATTACTTCTGAATTATGCCATAAATCGTGAGTTCTTTTGCTTTGTATTAAACTTAACTAAAAGTGATTCTCTTTGAATGAAAGGATGTCTAACGATAAGTAATTCAGAGGTTGAAAGTCATTTAGAAATGGGTCGACAAATGTTGTCTCGCGGACAATACTCAGACGCACTCTCACACTATCATATGGCTGTCGGTATGTCTACCATTCACTCTACCATTCACTCTATAGTCACTCTATTATCACTTTTAACTGATTATTGCTATAAACAGAAGCGGATCCGAAGAACTATTTAACGATATTCAAAAGGGCGACCGTTTATCTGGCGTTAGGAAAACATAAGTCATCTCTCGATGATCTCAACGAAGTTATTGTATTAAAGCCCGACTTCTTAGCGGCTCGACTTCAAAGAGGGTCAGTACTCTTAAAACAGGGCCGACTCGATGAGGCACACATTGACTTTGAATGGGTTCTACGATTTGAGCCCTACAATGAAGAGGCCGTTCATTCCTATTCACTGATAGAACCGCTCAAACACGACATTCAAACGGCGTATCTTTTAATAGAAGACCACAATTGGGAGGAAGCGGTGGGACTCTTGACTCGTCTTTTACACGAACTTCCCTGGGATTGTAAACTCAGGGAAATGCGATCCAATTGTTATGAAAAGTTAGGGGATATCGTTAATGCCATCAGTGACTTAAGGGCCACAACTAAAATGCGTTCCGATAATACCGACGGTTACCTCAAATTAAGTAAATTACACTACGATTTGGGTGAAGCAGAAGAATCGCTCACAACTATTCGTGAATGTCTTAAATTAGATCCCGACCACAAACCATGTTTTAATCACTACAAAAAAGTTAAGAAATTAGCCGCAAATGTTAAGGCTATGAATGACTTCGCAAACGAACAGCAGTACACACAATGTGTCGACAAAGCAAAGGCTGCCCTCAAGTCTGAGTCAGAGAATCATAATATGCTTTTTACTATTAAATCAAAATATTGTCAGTGTTTAGTCAAAGTAAGTGATCTTTCATTTGAATCTTTGGCTCAACAAATGTTTGTTGATTAATAGGGAGGGGACGCCAACGATGCCATTCGGGTTTGTTCTGAAGCCCTCAAATTATATCCGGATGACGTTAATGTGTTGTGCGATCGGGCAGACGCTCACCTCAATAATGATAACTATGACGAGGGTTTGTATTCTTTTATTGAATTATTTGTTAATAATAGACATAAAACTCATTTTTATTTTCTTATAATTCTTTTGAGAAATTTTATATAAAAACTAAATTTAGTTTTTGTTAATTATGTTATGTTTTGTTGACAGCACTCAATGATTACAAGAGAGCGGCACAAATCGATGACAGCTCTTCCAGAGCTAATGAAGGAATCAAAAGGACACAAAAGTTGGAAAAACAGAGTAAAAAACGGGATTATTATAAAATTTTAGGGGTTCCTCGAAATGCCAATAAACGTGACATAACAAAAGCCTATCGAAAGTTAGCAATGCAATGGCATCCTGATCAATTTCCTGATGGAGACAAGAAAAAAGACGCCGAAAAGAGATTTATTGATATCGCGGCCGCAAAAGAAGTGTTAACTAATCCCGAAAAGAGACAAAAGTTCGACAATGGAGAGGATCCATTGGACGCTGAGTCTCAGGCAAATGGAGGCAATCCTTTTGGTTCCGGTTTTCATCCTTTTGGAGGAGGAAATGGTTATACATTTAAATTCACATTCAATTAGGGATTATTTATAATTTAGATATTTTTAAATTATCATTCGTTGAGTACAACTTTTGTGGTAACGATTTTGTGCTCACTTTTTGTGCCTAAAAATTGTACATTAATTGTATAAATTTGTAAATAACTTTCCGACGAATACATTAAATTCATTGGATTTTGTCATTTCGTTAAACAATTTTTGTTATTATTTATAAACAAAATAAAACATTTTTCGCAAAAAAAACTATTGAAAACATTTTTATTCAAATCTTTTAATAGAAGTGTTTTATAAGAATTTGAAGTAAAGAAAGATTATCAGAGATTTTGAGAAATTCAGGAAATCTAAACTTATTATTCACTAATTATTAGTCATTAAACTCGAAATTATTTATCACTTATAATGTCATTATTGAAGGGTATGTCCCTTACCGTAGGGATAATCACTATATTCTACAACTAATTGAATAACTTTTCATTTATTGAAAGGGATTTTAAGCGGATATCTCTTTCCTGAGACGAAACAATTCCGTTATTCTAATTAATCCTGAGATGAGTTAATTTAAGGCCAGAATAACATTCATTTGAATCAAATGTTAAAATCATTTTTTAACGAACATTTAAAACATTAAAAATGGCTAAAAGTGTATCAAAATTATATATATTCTTATTATTCTTTTTATTTTCTTTAAGTAATTCAAGAATTCTTAACAAAATTATCGATGAATTTATTGAATTTCAAGGAATGGTTTTTCCAAAAGCAGTTCATTCAACCAATGATGCGATGGTAACACTTTAATAGACTTATATTTAAAGTTATTTTATATGTTAAACCTTTTTGTGATTAAAGAAATACTTAAACCGATTCGGATATATGACTCAAATGGATTCAAAGATTAATATGACCTCAACTAAAATGAAAAGTGTTGTCAAAGACTTTCAGAGATATATGGGAATCAATGAAACGGGAAATTTAGACAAAGAAACGATGAAAATGATGAATATTCCTCGTTGTGGAGTCGCTGACAATATTCTGGCCGACACTAAACGTCACTATCAGATGAATAGTGGCAAACGATTCCGAAGATATACACTTCAGGGAAGTGTTTGGGACACTAAAGAGCTCACGTGGAAAGTCACTGATTTCGGTTCCAGTCGTTATCTTCGGGGAAAAGAACGAGAGATCGAAAAAATAATGGATTACGCCTTAAGTGTATTCTTTTATTCATTTTCTCAAAAACTTCTAATTTATTGGAATAAAAACATTTGTTGATAGGAATGGTCTCAAAATTGTGGCCTAACTTTCACTAAAGAAGAATCGAGCAAAAAGGCATCGATTGAAATAGGGTTTAAAGTGAATGATCACAGGGATGGCAATCCGTTTGACGGTCCGGGACGTACATTAGCGCACGCATTCTTTCCTCAATTCGGAGGGGCCACACATTTTGACGATTCAGAGAAGTGGTCTATTGATGGCAAAAATGGTGTCGACCTCTTGAGTGTTGCCGTTCATGAATTCGGACACGCATTAGGTTTGGGTCATTCGGATGATAAGGATTCACTTATGTATCCGACATATGCCGGCAAAAGGTATCGACTAAAGAGGGATGACATAAATGCCATCGAAATGCTTTACGGAAGAAGAGTACGAAAAGATACCTCTTTTTTGGACGAAAATGAGAGGAAAATACCAAAAATGAGTTCTTCTGCTCCAGACTTATGTTCCGATTTTAGATTAGATGCCGCAGATTGTAATGAATTGAATGAGTGTTTCTTCTTTAGAGATGAATATATTTGGAGAATCAAAAGTGATACCGGTGTATACCCGGGTTATCCAAAACTTATTTCACAAATATTTCCCGGATTTAAAGGAAAAGTAGATTCAGTTTTTACAGAAGAAAACAATGGACGCACTTTTCTTTTCAGAAAAGATAGAGTTTGGGTCTATAAAGAGCCGATGACTCGACCCCTGAGGACTAATGACTCGATCGCTAACATATTTAGAGGTTTGAAAACCAATTATTTGGACGCATCGACGCGTTGGGGATTCAACGGAAAGATTTATTTGTTTAAAAGTATTACAAACTTTTAAATTTAGAATATATTTGAAAATAGTTTTGATGTTCTTTTAGAGGATAAGTACTGGCGATATGAACCACAAAAAGTAACGAATCCTATTAGTGGTCACTACCCGAAGTCAATACGTTCGTGGAGAGGTATTCCCAATCGAGTGGACGCCGCTATGTTTTGGCCAAAAAGTGGCAAAACTTACTTTTTTAGTGGTTCTAAATATTATCGGTTTAATGATATCTCAAATTCTGTGAGTTTTTAAGTGATTTACAAATTGTATATTAATTCTTAAATTAACGAAAAGGTTGATAGCGCTGATCCTCCCTTTCCCAGAGAGGCTTCAAAGTGGTGGCTTAAATGTGAGCAAGGTGAAAGCAGGTCGGGTAGAGCTTATGGCGAATCAAATAAAAATATCAATGAATCAAATGATAAAAGTGGAAATGGATTCTTCACAATTGTATCCTCCGGTTTAAATGGATTTGTCTCCACTTTTAATATTTTAAATTATTTCAAAAAGTAATTTAAAATTCAATTAATAAATAAAAAGTTTATTTGAGTTAAATTCACATAAATTGTATTCTAGTTCTTAAATCTTCAATTAGAGGCGATTCGTTTGGAAATGGAATATATTTATCTTTTTTCTTGTCTTTTCTAATATAAAGTCCCGCCGTTTCGAGTCTTTCAAAACGTTTACGAAGAAGTTTATATGAATAACAAGGACAAAATTCTAGACAAGTGCCTGAAATACAATTCATTTCTTTATTGTTTGCATTTGTGTTTTGCAAGGCTTACAACAAGTGTCCCAATCGATTACAATTATTAAACAAATCACTATAAGTATGACAATAAGTGCTATAATGATGCCAAGAGTCACATAAAATGTATTCACAAAATTCTTGAAAACATCCCAAAGAGTTATTAACTGTTCTTCTGATTTGTAGTTCTCTGTTTTGTGAGTCTCTTCTGAATCGAAATAATACTCATTGTATTCACTTTCGATAACCCTTTCATTTGACTGAAATTAATTTTGAATTAAAATAAATATACTTTTAAACTGATTTAAACCTCAAAACAAATCGATATTTTTGACCATAAAATTAAGATTAATGTTAAGAATCGAAACATTTTAAAGATTTCATACATTTTATAAAATAACTTTTTAACAAAACATTAAAAATCCTTTCAATCGACAAATGTTTTAAATAAAGAGATCCACTTCTTTGACGATATATTTTAATTATCAGACAATTAACTGATAATTAGTAAAAATAAAGACCTGTTTATAGGAATAACTCAAATATTTTAAATTTAAAAGTTTGTTAAAAGTAGACGTTATTTGTGTTTTGACTTTAAGTTTAAAATTCAAACGGTTTTTGGGTTTTAATGTTTAAAAGTCTCAAAACATTTAAATTGTAATCAAAATGACATCGAATTCAAATCCGAATCCATTATTCACTAAATGGTTAACCGAATGGAGAAATGGTTCTAAAGATGTCGGTTCTAAAATGGCTTTCGTTTATAATAAGGTTTGAAATTTTACTTAATTTTCATATCTTTGGCCCATACTTTGGGTAACAAAAAGTCATAAAGTGAAGACCAAGAGTATCAGTGTTTGTTCAAGAATATACACTTTAAAACATGGAATATAACAAATAATTTTCATTTAATTTTATTTGAATTAAAAGTTTAAATGAAGTACTGAAGCCTTCATTTTATTTTAAATTGAAATCATTTCTAAACATTTTTGAATCATTTTTAGGCCTTAAAATCATTGAGAGAACATCCGAACCAATTAAATAGTGGACAGGAATGCAGACAATTGAAGGGTTTCGGAGAAAAACTTTGCAAAAGAATTGACGACAAATTGGCGGAAATGAATGGAGTGTCGCCTCAAAGCACTCAAACCAATGATAATAACAACGAAACCGTTTCTAAAACAAATCGAGAAATAACTGATTTATTTAAACAAAAAAAGAAAAGACAAAGAAATACACCCAATAAACAACATTTGAGTCCCGTTCCAAAAGTGGCCAAAATTACATCAAATCGTAGTTATATCCCAACTGAAGGTTCCGGCGGTTATGCAATACTAATGGCTCTGATTAGAGCCGAAGTCGAGGACGGCATCGAATCTTTGGGTAAACAAGAACTTCAAACCTCAGCTCAAGAATTCACTAAAACTTCAATGACTGTCAATACAAATGGTAGTCATTATAATGGATGGCATTCTATCAAAACTTTGGTCAACAAAAATTTGATTGAAAGGGATTCCCATAGATTTGCCTCTTATTTCTTAACACAAAACGGAAGAGATTTGGCGCTAAAATTATATCGAGTTTATAACGAAAAACAAAGTGAGAACCCGTCTAATGATTGTAACGACAGAATATCTGATGACAGCAACGAAAGTGACTCCGAGTCTATAGTGCCTGAAGTCATTTCCGACAAATTCACTCAAATTAGAAGCAAAACCTCTTCACAAACAAATTCATTGAATCAATTAAATGAAAGATTTTGTTTGTCAGCCAATACTTTTGATATTATTCTTTGTGTCGACACTAGAGAACAGGTTTCCGGTGTTAACAGAGAAATGAGGAAAACCGCTCTCATGTCTGTTCTTCAACAAAATGGCATTAAAGTAGAAATGAGAACATTAAGTGTCGGTGACTTTGTTTGGATCGCAAAACAAAAAGTTTTAAATCAAAATATGGCGACAATTATGACCTCAAATAGTCGTTCGCGAAAAGAATTAGTTTTAGATTTTATTGTCGAACGAAAACGAATCGATGATTTGGCCGCCAGTATTAAAGACAAGCGTTGGGACGAACAGAAACACCGACTCTTCAATTGTGGTATTCGTAAGCCATCATATATTATAGAATACTTTGGAAACAATAGTAGAAGAGGTGATTTTGGAGGTATTAATTGCGATACTTTAGATCAGGCCATTACTAACGCTCAGATCGATGGACTTTCTATCAAAAGGTGTGATAGTTATGACGATACCATTCGATACTTAACTTTAATGACTCGATATATCGAATCATATCTAAAGGATAGGGATTTATATTCGTGTCTCAGAGAAGAGTTAATTAATGGCGAGATTTCAAGTAATCATTTTATGACTTATACTGAATTCGAGAGGAACTCAAATAAAGTCACAAATTTTACGGTAAATGAAATGTTTTTAAAACATTTGCTTCAAATGAGAGGAATTTCAGTGACTAAAGCAAAAGTGATTGTTGAGAACTACCCAACTCTTCAAAACCTTTTAGACGCCTATTCTATTGCAGAGACTCTCAAAGAAAAAGAAACCCTTTTGTCTTCACTAAAATCAGGTCCAATGGAAAGAAATTTTGGGCCAAATTTAAGTAAAAAAATATTCAATCACTACAACCAATAGACTTACTTTTATTCAATTATTTTATATTTTTTTTAAACATATGTTATATTAAATCATATTTTAACCATTTATTTGTAAAATAATTTTATTTCGAATAAGACTTTCATTAAATATTTAAATAAATGAGTTATTCATTGAATGCGTTTTTTGAATGGAATTTATATCAAAAGTTTGAAATTCAAAGAATGGCTTTACTTTTGTATTCTTTTAAGTATTCCTTTTATTTTATTTTCTATTTTTAAGATTCCGTTCAAACGGCAGAGTTGTGTACACTGTTCAAGGTAACACTAAATTGCTGTTTAACATTTCAAAAGAATTAATTGATGACCAAGGTAACACAAGTCCACAAATTGAAGTTCGAATCTCAACATTCTTTTAATAATTAGTTTCATCGATGAGTTACTAATAAATTGATTACTTTTTTTCATCTAATCTTAAATTTGTGGTAAAATTTCATTCAAAAAAAAGAATTATCTAATTCTGAAGAGTCGGTTCTCGAACTGCATTAAAGAGCACTTAAGCCAATCAATAATAATCCGTCAAAAATTGTATCCTCTCTTAAATCGTTGAAAAATTTAGTCGAAAGTAAAATCTTGAATACAATTTTGACGTTTCATTTCATTAATTATAAAACCTTTTGTCGGTTAATGTTCTCAAAGTTGTGAATCGATTTATTTTATTATGAATTTAATCGCATTAAACAAAACTATTTCAAACAACAAATTATTCACATTTAATGTTAAAAGTTTTAACATTAAAAAAAAGTTAAGCTCTGACTCCGACTAACATTTAGTGAGAAATACTTTACCTATCGTTTGAAAAAACTTTGAAACAAATTTGAATTAAATTATTAAAGACTGTATTTAATACATAAAAACCATTTATATATCAAAACAAAGATTGATTTCTGACTAAGAGTTTAGTATAATTTGAATTTTGTTTTGATTGAAAATGTGGTCAAAAATCACTCCCGAAGATAAAGTTCAAATTAAAGTACTTTTAAACTTAAATTGGACTAGTTCAGTCATTCAAAAACATTTTAAAAATTTGAATAAAAAGGTTTCGAAAGCAATGATATCCAGGATTAGAAATACCAACGAAAATGAAATAAAAGTCGATCGCAGACCAGGAAATAGTGGCCGCAAAAGTGTTCTCACAAAACAACAATTTTCACAACTGAAGAAAATGAGTGAAAATCCGAATCCGATGCCATTAAAATCGATGGCCACTACTCTCAATACAACTGTTAATGTCATTCATTATCAAATCAACAAAAAATTAAACAAAAAATTGTATAA